>CATIWQ010123308.1:0-22474 GCA_949673415.1 Euphorbia schlechtendalii | reverse complement strand
AAGCAATTTGGCCATTCAATTTTTTTTTTTTCAAATTGTTAATTACATTTGTTATTGATACAATTGGCACATGTTGAGTATAAAAAATTGATATACTTTTATTTACAAAAAAATATTAATTTAGTTAGTTCAATATATATTTTAGAGATTATGATACCGTACTTTAATATAAGTCTTTTTAATCAAATTTGTACTCTTCTTTAAAAATATCATTAGTCAATAAAATTGGTAATAAGATTTTGCATAAAATCTATTTCAAAAGGTTGAATGAATTTTTTTAAAAAACTTTCGGGTTATCAAAATTTTCAAATATTAATATGATAACCTTTAAACATGTATACAAAGTTCTTTAATGTTTTTACCTTTTTAAAAAAGTTGGTGATGAAAGTTTTTTATTAAAAACAATTACATTCTACATCTAATATTTTGCTCATGGTCCCAAAACCTGCTTATTGCTGCAGCAATCTCATATGAGGCCTTTTCCATTCTTAACCAAATTAATCTCTCCCTCGTTGCCAGTCTGATTTTTTTAATTGTAGCGCATTACTCAAAGCTTGTCTGGAGCTTCACGATTGTTTTTGTTGAGAGATTATATAAAGAAATGGATGAAAGATTATATAACCCATACATTTGGCTAGACCAACAACTCCAGTTCGTTACGAAATTGGCAATCACATTCATGATAATGTGCATTTGAAACATTTTTAAATATTTTGTAAATTTGCTGAATATACAAACATACTTCATGGATCTTTTCTTTCAAGAGTTGTTGGAGTACAAAAAATTCTGTACAGATTGTTCATAAAAATGGTGAGTCACTAAATCTATGGTTTCATCCGAAGGGCAGTACAGCCAGTACTGTAGTACCATGTTATATAGTAAGCGCTGCAACATTACCTTCCTTATATAACATGTGCTATAAAATAATGGTCCAGCTTTGAATTATTTATCATTGAATCAACATCTTGTGTTTGCATAAAAGAAAAAAAAGTCAACTGCTGAACCTCAATTATTCCCCTATAGTTGGTAACTGAGAGAAACCCTACCATCATTTTTCTTTAAAATACTGTCTGTCAGCTCAAATGTATGATAATACGATGTATGAAGCATTTCCTCACAGTTTTACTTAATTATGTCCTCCATAAAATAACGGATACTGATATAGCAAAAGTCAATGGATTTATATGTTTATTTATATTGCACATGTAAGGAAATTAGAATCTTACAAGTTCAGCTCACAGCTCTACATTAATTAATTCAATGAAAAGATTGATCTTTCTGCCTTACATATTATATATATAACTCTGATCATCTTTATCATGATCATTGGCTATTCCCCATAAATATATGCTAGATTATCTATACTTCTTCCATTAAACAATTGCTTTATTTTATTTCAAAACTCATCATTTTTGTGATAATATGGAATTTTTATTCCTATGTGATTAGATTGCTTAGCTAATCTGTGAAATTCACATGTGACTGCCCTCTTCAACTTTCAGTTGATGCCTTTACACCGTATTAAAGGGATTCAAGTCAATGGTTGTACCAGCCATCTTAAACTGATATATGTATGTATGTATGTATGTATGTATGTATGTATGTATGTATGTATGTTTAGTGTAATTTGATAGAAAGACTAACAGGCAGGTGCAAGCTGATTCAGAGTCTGAAAATGGCTCAGCTGGTAGAGCCTGATGAGGTTAAAACGTTAGTGAATGAGTTATCTGAGTTTGGAAGAAGCATAGGATCATCATTCAGGAGTCATGTTTCAAGTTTTCGGAGTGATTCATTTATGGCTTCTGATGATAAAGATGAACAAGTAGATTTGCAACAATGGGCTGAAGTTGAGAGATTGCCTACTATTAGACGGATCACTACTGCTTTTTTTGAGGAAGGAGATGACAGCAAAGGGAAAAGAATTGTTGATGTTGCCAAACTTGGAGCCCGTGAACGTCATATGTTCATTGGGAAACTCATCCAACACATTGAGAATGATAATATGCGATTACTCAAAAACCTTAGGAAAAGTATCAACAAGTACTTTTTCTCCTTGCCCTTTTCATTAATTTTACAAACAACAAGTTTCATTTCGAGAATTTTCTGTCAGTATGATAGCACTCAACACTATGATGTGATAATTCTGTGACTTTTTTTGCAGAGTTGGTGTGAAGTTGCCCACAGTGGAAGTGAGATGCAAAAATCTCTGCGTTGAAGCAGAGTGCAAGGTTGTTCATGGAAGGCCTCTCCCCACACTTTGGAACACAGCTAAGAGTGTGATTTCTGTAGGTAAAAGGATTTTTTTTTTACAATTTCTTCTTGGAAAAGGTAGAAGCTGATATGGTGTCATCCAATCATCTACTCATGCAGGAATTTGTCAATCTGGCACGATTCAAAAGTGAAACGAAGATTACCATCCTCACAGATGTCAATTGCATCATTAAACCTCAAAGGTAATCAAAATTAGAGACGATGGTCCCTCCGTCCTTGGTTACATTGTGTAGAAACAAGTTTAGCTAAATGTTCTAGTCCACATAATTGTTATCATTTTTGCAGGATGACTTTATTGATTGGACCTCCAGGCTGTGGCAAAACCACATTATTGCTGGCACTCTCTGGGAAATTGGATCACTCTCTTAAGGTTGCTTCAAAGCTATTTTCTCTAATTAGAAATGAACTTGAGTAAAAAGTGTTACTGTGTCGAAATTTATAGGCATTCTTCTTGAAATGTTTGAACTTTACAGGTTACTGGCGAAATATCTTATAATGGCTATCGATTAGAAGAGTTCGTTCCTCAAAAGACTTCAGCTTATATAAGCCAAACTGATCTGCATATTCCGGAAATGACTGTAAGGGAAACAATAGATTTTTCTGCCCAATGTCAAGGAATTGGAAGCCGAGCTGGTGAGAATTACCAAGAACTCAGCTAGTTATTCTAATCTTAGTTTTGAATTAAAGCTTCTTCATGCCCTCAAATTTTTAAATATGGCAATGTAAGAAATCATGATGGAAGTCAGTAGAAGGGAAAAGCAGGCAGGAATAGTCCCAGATCCTGATGTGGATGCTTATATGAAGGTACCCATCGAGCAAGAGTCAAATTAGTGTTTGTGTTATCTTACAATGGCTTATTTTAAATTCAAATATATTTCTCTATTTTGTTACAAATGCAATGAAAAACAAACTGGATATTGTTTTTGATTGCAGGCAGTGTCAATTGAAGGACCGGAAAATAACCTTCAAACTGACTACATTTTGAAGGTATTTAGTTGCTACTGAACTTATATTGCAGATAACCGTTTGAAAACAAATTCTTAACTTTCAGATTTTGGGACTTGATATCTGCTCTGACACATTGGTTGGAAATGCCATGAGAAGAGGTATCTCTGGTGGCCAGAAAAGAAGGTTGACTACAGGTGAGTGCTCGTGACATCCTTCTCTCAAGTTATATACTTACAAATGGATGTTGAATAGATTTCTAATCAATGGTTTGCAGGAGAGATGATCGTGGGACCAACTAAAGCGCTATTCATGGATGAAATATCAAACGGCTTAGACAGTTCCACCGCATTCCAGATTATCTCTTGCCTGCACCATTTTGTGCATATTAGTGATGGCACTGCATTGATTTCACTTCTTCAGCCAGCACCTGAGACCTTTGATCTCTTCGATGATATTATTCTGATGACCGAAGGGAAGATTGTATACCATCTAGTGTTTGCAAATTCTTCGAAGATTGTGGGTTCAGGTGTCCCGAAAGAAAAGGTGTTGCGGACTTCCTTCAGGAGGTAATATATTGTTTTAAGCATACTTGTAAAATTTCATAATGTTTTAGATACTGACTTCAACTATACTCCAGGTTATCTCCAGAAAAGATCAAGCACAATACCGGTACTTCACAGAACGACCCTATAGTTATTTTTCTGTTGACAAGTTTGTTACAAAATTCAAACAATGTCGGCTCGGACAGAAGCTAAATGAGGAGATCTCAAAGCCATTTGATAAATCTGAAAGCGATAACAGTGCTTTATCCTTTAAAGAATACTCGCTACCGAAATGGGAACTGTTTAAAGCTTGCACTAGAAGGGAATTTCTTCTTATGAAGAGGAATACCTTTATATATGTTTCCAAAACTACACAGGTTAGTTGCTTTCTTTTATCTTTTTCTTTTTCCAGCTTTGAAAAGCTTCTACATTAAATCATAATCCCCAAATTTTACAGTTAACGGTGATTGCTGTAATATCAATGACTGTTTTTCTGCGCACTCGATTGGGTGTTGACATGCTACATGCAAATGACTACATGGGTGTTATATTTTATGGACTTCTTCGATTACTTGTCAATGGGTTCCCCGAATTGCAGTTCACAGTCTCCAGACTTGCAGTTTTCTATAAACAGAAAGGTCTATTCTTTTACCCTGCTTGGGCCTATGTCATTCCAGCTTCTCTCCTCAAAGTTCCTCTTTCACTCCTGGAGTCCTTTCTCTGGACAGCTCTTACTTATTATGTTATTGGTTTCACCCCTGAAGTTGGAAGGTGAATTTTTTACACAAAATACTAACTTATTGGCGTAGCTACTATTGTGTTTAGTAGATTACCTACGGTTCTGTTTTCACACAGGTTCTTTCGGCAATTTCTTCTACTCTTTGTGATACATCTAACATCAACATCTATGTTTCGTTTTATTGCTTCTGTCTGCCAAACTCCAGTTGCTTCAACAACATTTGGCAGTTTCTTCATAGTGACTTCTTTATTATTTGGGGGTTTTATCATCCCAAAACGTATGTTTTCTGCCTCTTGTTCATTAGAGGAAATCTCCCCTTTGAACAAGCATGTCTTTAGATACATTTGTCTTAAATGTGAGTTTGGTTGCAGCCTCAATGCCTGGTTGGTTGAGTTGGGGCTTTTGGCTTTCGCCTATGACATATGGGGAGATAGGGTTGTGTGTCGATGAGTTTCTTGCTCCCTGTTGGGAAAAGGTAACCATCATTTTACTGAAATATTTACTTGAATATTCAGATAGCGTCTGGGAACACCACCATCGGGAAACAAACTCTAGAAAGCCGAGGATTAAACTATGAAGGTTACTTTTACTGGATATGTTTTGGTGCCCTCATTGGCTTCACCGTGTTATTCAATATTGGTTTTGTTTTGGCTTTAACCTTCTTGAAATGTAAGTTCATCTTTGCTGGCGCATGTTTGCATTTCTGACCTGGCTGAGTGATTATTTATTCACTGGTGTATTCGTTCAGCTCCTGGAAGATCCCGTTCTATTATTTCAAATGAAAAATATAATAAAATGCAAGGAATAATTGATGATAGCAATCATGCTGACGATGTCAGTGATGCTCATTCAATATCTACAGCAATTAAAAATGGTGAGAATTCTGTTTGTTAAACACTTGGGTGCCATTTGGCTTGCGAAATAAAACATAATTGTGCCAGAATATGTATTTCTTAAAGGAATTTTTAATATTTCTGCCATGTTCCGCGAACCATATGGTACATAGAAGCATAAGTTTTGCGCATATATGTTAAAGTCTTGTTATTACTCGATTCAGGGAAGATGGTTTTACCTTTTCAGCCACTCACTATAACATTTCAAAATCTACAATATTATGTCGTCCCACCTCCGGTAACTTTATCACCTTCTTGTTTTTTCTTTTGAATTTTGGATACTTGGGAGAGTTGGTGAGAAACTAGTCTGAGTGTCGTCCTTTCTAATTAGGCAATGAGGAAAAGAGGCTTTGCAGAGAAGAAACTGCAGTTGCTTTCTGACATAACTGGTGCATTTAGACCTGGTATCCTCACAGCACTGATGGGTGTCAGTGGAGCCGGGAAAACTACTCTTATGGATGTTCTTTGTGGAAGAAAAACTGGTGGTTTTATCGAAGGAGAGATTAAAATTGGCGGATACCCAAAGGTTCAGGATTCATTTGCTAGAATATCAGGTTACTGTGAGCAAACCGATACACATTCCCCACAAATTACAGTGGAAGAATCTGTGGTATATTCTGCCTGGTTGCGACTTTCATCTGAAATAGATTCGAAGACTAAAAACGTATGTTATCTATTTTAGAGTTCAATACTCACCCCATCCGAAGCGTATGATATCTATTGTAAAGACTAGATTTTTAGAAGTAATATTTGCATTTTTTTTCCAGGAGTTTATCAGCGTAGTCCTTGAAACGATTGAACTTCATGGAATAAAAGATTCTCTAGTGGGCTTGCCAGGAATCAGTGGCTTATCAACTGAGCAGCGAAAACGCCTGACTATAGCTGTGGAGCTTGTAGCCAATCCATCTATCATATTTATGGATGAACCCACCACTGGTTTAGATGCAAGAGCCGCTGCCATTGTCATGAGAGCAGTCAAGAATGTAGTTGAAACAGGAAGAACAGTTGTTTGTACAATCCACCAGCCAAGTATTGATATCTTTGAGGCCTTTGACGAGGTAAAACAATGTGCTCAGCTCAATTCATTTTCTCATTCTTAAGAATATATGCTACCTACAAACTCTCTGCAAAAAGCTAAATGACTTTCCGAAAATCTTCCATTTACTTGGTATATAAGCTCTCGATAATAATGGAAAAAAATCATTATCTTTCCACTATCATGCAGTTAATTCTATTGAAAAATGGAGGACGTATTATCTACTCTGGGCCACTGGGCCAAAATTCAAACAAGGTTATCGAGTACTTTGAGGTCAGTTTCCTACAAATTTCTTGTTATAGCTCTTATACATTCCCAGATGCAACTTTTTGCCTGTCAACGTATCATTTTCACTGATTTTCTTGCTTAGAGTATTGCTGGGGTGCCTAAAATTAAAGACAGTTATAATCCAGCTACATGGATGTTGGACGTCACCAACTTATCTGCAGAGGCCGAGCTTGGAGTAGATTTTGGGAAAATTTATGAAGAATCCAGCTTATATAGGCAAGTATGAAGTAGTAAAGATTCTTCATATGGTCAAATATTGATTAACATAAAGCAAGCTTTTTATCCTTAATAAGTTATATTGGATTTTTTGTTCATCGATTATGATTACAACCCACGCCATTTTTTTGAGTTCCTAAATACAGTCATGAGTAACATAAACATGTTGCAAATTGACGGCAGGGAGAACAAAGAATTGATTAAGCAACTAAGTTTACCAACCTCAGGTTCAAAGGATATGCATTTTCCTACACGCTTTTCGAGAAACAGTTGGGAGCAATGTAAAGCTTGTTTGTGGAAACATCATTTGTCATATTGGAGAAGTCCAGGATACAATATGACTCGCATTGTCTATATGATTTTTGCATCCGTTCTGTTCGGTGCACTGTTCTGGCAACGAGCGAAGAAAATGTTACATTCTTATTTCTTCATTATTACTCTCATAATTTTTTCTTCTAGTGTGACATATATCCTGATTACAATCTCCTGATGTTGAATCATTGCAGACGCAGCCAACAAGATCTGTTCATTTTACTTGGTTCGATGTATACTGCTGTAATCTTCTTTGGCATAAACAATTGTTCAGCAGTCTTGCCTTATGTTGCTGCAGAACGAATTGTTTTCTATCGGGAAAGATTTGCTGGAATGTATTCATCGTGGGCGTATTCATTTGCTCAGGTTCGTATCTCTAATGACGCAAATTGAATATGTTATATGACACGGAATTTTTATAGTTTCACTTGAGTTTTATTGTTTAATAGGTTCTAGTGGAGTTACCATATTTGTTCTTCGTGGCAATGGTTTATTTAGCAATCACATATCCTATGGTTGGTTATTCAATGTCTGCCTACAAAATATTCTGGGCATTTTATGCCATGTTCTGTTCATTGTTATGTTATAGCTACATGGGAATGTTGTTTGTCTCACTAACACCGACAATACAAGTTACTTCCATTTTTGCATCATCTGCCTACACAATTCTTGTATTGTTCTCTGGGTTTATTGTGCCGAAACCAGTAAGATTTCTGCATTGGTCCAACAATTTTCCACAAATTTCATTCAACTTCTCTCTTGTTAAGCCCTTTGTTCTGTTGTTGCAGCGAATTCCAAAGTGGTGGATATGGCTGTACTATATTTCTCCGACTTCTTGGGTACTAAATGGTCTGCTTACCTCTCAGTTCGGAGATGTAAAGGAAGAAATATCAGTTTTTGGAGAGACGAAATCGGTTGCTGAGTTCTTGAAAGATTACTATGGGTATGAACATGACTTTTTAGAGGCTGTTGGTGCTGTACTTATCATCTTCCCCTTTACCATAGCTTCTCTGTTCGCATATTTTATAGGAAGACTTAACTTTCAAAGAAAGTAGATTCTGTGTTCATGCATCATCAAGGCATTTAAAATTGCTGCAGCTTTTTTCTTCTGTTAGAAAATGTAACAGAAAAGGCATTTAGAGAAACTTGTATTTCTTGTAGTTCAATGTAAAAGAGTTCATATTAACCTATAAATTCTCATTGATTGCCCATACAATCAATGTATGACAACTCTCATAGCCTACAATGGTTATTTGTCCACATAATAGTTTTCCTAAACTATTTAGGTCCAAAATTTACCTATTTACACATAAGCCTTTCTAATATACAGTAGCAGTCCGCTCTTCATATACCTCCTCTTCTCCCAATTGTGTTTTCAATCTCAATCCAGTTTCTTTGTTTCTCTAGTCGTGATTTCCAATCGCATGTCTCCTCCTCTTGTTGTCGTTGTTCCTCCTCTTACCGTCGCTGCTCCTACACCATCTACGCGAACATACGTTGCTCCTCCTCTTCCAATTTCATCTTATTCTTCTTTTTCTTCTGGTTCTATGTTTGGTTCCATCGAAATTGGCATGCTTCTATCGCTACGGGAAGAAGATGAACAGAGGAATTAGTTATTCATTTTATAATCGAATTGAATCGGAGAGATTAATTTGTTCATTCATTCGAATAGATCTTAAAATGAGCATTATATTTTCATTTCATTCGATGATGCTTGTGTTTTTATTCTAACTTGCTGCAATTTTCCAAATTTCGTGTGATCTTTCTTTTGATCCCTCTATTCCATTTCTAACAGATTCCTAAAATTTATGCATTGTAACATGTTTACTAATATGCAAAGTGTTTTACTATGTTTCTAATAGATTTAATAGGTTTGAGCTGAAATGCATAGTATTTGACAAAAAATAATGTATTAAAATTCTATTAGAAATCTCGTGTAAAACATATAAATAAGTCTTAGAAGTCTTTATTATTAATATAGTAGAATTCTAACATGATTCCAATATCTAAAGTGTTTTATTGAGCTTCTTATAGATTTCTATCATTTTTAATAGATTTATAACATATTTCTAGTGGAATATATATTTAACATATTTCTAATAAAATATATTTCTAACATATTTCTAACTTAGAAAGCAATTCTTTAAATAGGATTCGAAAAATTATACTTTTGTAAAGTTATTATTATCCGTAAATTTTTTGTGTAGACCGAAAATTTTTGTAACAGTTCAACAGTAAATTACTAGGCTTGGTACCTACAAAAATTGGAGCAAGGAGAAAGCCAAGGTCTGGTTAGCGCTAAGTGTTTTAAAAAGCGCTAAGCGCTAGTCGGGCTGTCAGAGTCTTTAGCGTGAGGATAGATTGGGCGATTCAGGTGAGATCCAGTGTAGGTCCAACTTTCTATTCACTCTTGGGATCCCGGCAGTCCGGGGGACCACCACGGCTCCTCTCTTCTCGAAAATCCATACACCCTTATCAATTGACAACTATCTCTGGAGCACAGGTTTAGGTTCGGCTTCAATTGTAAAATGGAGCACCTAACAACACAGACCAAGAACTACAGGATCGCCCCTTTCATTCCGGGGTGACGGAGGGACCATATCATTTGAGCCATTCTTTTTCATGCTTTTCCCAGAGGTTCTTTCGGCAATTTCTTCTACTCTTTGTGATACATCTAACATGAACAGCTGTGTTCCGTTTTATTGCCTCAGTCTGCCAAACTCCAGTTGCTTCAACAACATTTGGCAATTTCTTTATTGTGACTTCTTTTTTATTTGGGGGTTTTATTATCCTAAAACGTACGCTTTCTGCCTCTTTTTCATTAGAGGACATCTCCCCTTTGATCAAGCATGTCTTTAGATACTTTCGTCTTAAATGTGAGTTTGGTTGCAGTCTCAATGCCTGGTTGGTTGAGTTGGGGCTTTTGGCTTTCGCCTATGACGTATGGGGAGATAATTGTTGGTATTTTAGTGTAATTGGATCAACTAGTTGACCAATGCGATCATAATATTTCATCGAACAAGTCAGGATAGTGCGGAGTGCACGCTTGTTCGAGTTCTATTACGATACTAAGCTTAAGAGGGTCCGGGAAAGACTTTTTGCAACGCTTTTGTTTAAAAAGTTGCGACTGCTCGAATGGACACGACTTTTCGCAATACTTTTTACACAAAAGGTTGCAACTGCTCATTTCATGCTTATATAAACTTGGCATTGGCAACGATTTCAATAGGTTGTTATGGCAACGTTTTTTGAAATCTGGTTCACTTTTCTTCACATCAAATTAGTTTCAATCTGAAAGTATTATCATCAAATTAGTTTCAATCTGAAAGTGTTATCATGATTTTAGAGATTATTCAAGTTATTTTCAACAATTCCTCGACAGGGTTGGGTGTCAATGAGTTTCTTGCTCCCAGATGGGAAAAGGTAACAATCATTTTTTGCTGGCGCCTGAAAGTTTGTTGGTTTTACTGAAATTATTCTTGAAATGTAAGTTCTTCTTTGCTGGTCGGTACGGAAATGTGCCATGCTAACGTTTCTGATTTGTTGCAACACTGAGTGATGATTAATTCACCGATGTACTCATTCATTTAGCTCCTGGAAGATTCCGGTCTATCATTTCAAATGAAAAATACAATAAAATGCAAGGAATAATTGATGATAGCAGTTCATTCAATATCCGCAGCATCTAAAAATGGTGAGAATTCTGTTTGTTAAACACATAGGTGCTATCATGAAAGTGAGGCATAACTCATGTTCGTGAACCCAAAGAAGCTAACATATGACATATGGTTAGAATAACAATTCCATTTCACATCCATGATATTTCGCATTAGAGACATTTCTAGTTATTTTGTACATTTGCTGCAATTACAGACCTATTTCCTTCCACATGAATCATGTCATTCAAGAGTTGCTAGACTACAAAAAAGTTCTGTACAAATTTTTGGAAAAAAACGCCACTCTATTCTTTCATCTAAAGGTCAGCACTGTAAAAAATAACTTTTCTTATAATCATACCATTGTCAACTATTACAAAAAGGTGCTGTGAAATAATGGTCCAGCTTTGAATTATTTAATCATTGAATCAAGATCTTATTTTTACTTAATAGAAAGAAGTTAACTGCATAACATCAAATGTGAAGGGAATTGTCATCGAAAACATAACCGCGTCGGCCGAATTACAGGTTAAAATTTTCTCGAATTCGAATAGGATCTTTCCAAGAACCATTGATAAGGTTTCAATAAGATTTATTTTACAAATAAAACTTACTTGGAATATCTCTTTAAGAGACAACAGCAGTAAAAGCTCTCAAGCGAAAGCTCTCCAATCTCACGTGCAAGAACTCCTCTCGTACCGGGACCGGTGCTAGCCGTATAGAAGAAGAATAAGAGAAAAAGAAAACTCCAAGAACAAACAAAACCTCAAATCCCATAGATTCCAGTGGCTGACACATTAATCTCATATTGATGATAATATGAATGTATGTTCTCCATGCATGGCTTTCAACTTTTTCCATCATTCTCGTTAGGTTTTGTTTTATTTTTTGTCTATTTATAGTCTAATTAGTCAATTAGGTTTGGGTTTAATTTAATTATGAATTTGACCTAGTTAATTTTAAATTTAATAATTAAACCCTATAGTTTAATTCCTTAAACAAATTTAATTGTCAACTTTCATATTTTACAAATTAACCCATAAACAAAAATAAAGATGACAATTTAATCAAATAAATTGTCATACTACAAATTAATTTAATTAACTAAATTTAGTCAATTAATAATTTTAGTATGCAATACTTTATGATTAAATTTATTCAATTAAATTATTCAACATATGAACTTATTTATTTAGTTGTCAATTAAACAAATACCATATGCAAATGCAATTTAATCGATTTAATTTAATTCAATGAATAATATAAAATAAATTATATTATATCATTAACTAAATTAATTTCTTGGAGTTATATAGATTATTCAATTATATTGACTTGACATGTCAATCAATTAATAATCAATTCTTCATCAAGTCTTGTAACATTGTATGTACAAGGAATCCCAGATCAGTAGTTCTAAGCGCACGATCCTTTGGATCTGTCCATATGTTGGCAATGGGATTCACCCATAGACTGTAAGCGGATTCTAGCAAACCATTACAGCCCCCATTTGGGACAGAATACAGCCGTCTATTAAAGATACTGAACCCTGTAGTTATCTCACAAAGTCCTTTGCCAGCTGATATCAATTTGATGAACAAGAGGCATGGTGTTTGTCACCTCTTATGCAGTTCATCGTATTTCTTGATCTAGAATAAAATGATAAAATAAGTCAATGACTTATTGGACGTCCTTATCAATTTTATTCATCAAGTGGCCCATGATTCATTTCGATTTACCAAATCGAATGGCAATCCTATCACTTCAACACTACTACTAATGTGGTCATGAAATATACCGAGCATACCCGTATTTAAGGACCCGTTAGTAATATACTACAACATACTCAATTCCACATCCGTAATAAGTTGAAATCAAGTCTGAGGACAACTGAGACCTACTCAGCAAATTGTCTATGACATACAACCATGTGACTTTGCTGTGTGGATCGGTCCGGCCCCATGTTTTCAACATGTGCCCATGTTCATGATCTACTTTACCAAGTGACAGAGCAACTACATTGCTATAGATCATCCAACATACAAGTCTTTCGTTTCATTCATTCCCATGATTAAAACAGACTTGGGATATTTATGATTATCAATCAATAGATACTCTACCCATATTATAGCACAAGGTATAAATGCAGTAGATTATTACCTTTATAATGTGATACTGCATGAGCTAATGCCTTTAGAACTAGTGCACATTAACAATTCAATGTTCCCCTGTAGCTGGGAAATGACAGCCACACCTTGGAAAAGAAAAGAGAGAAAAGCTATAATATAGCTGGAAGAGTTTTTTTCCCTGTTTACGCAATCATTTTTGTTTATTATATTATTTATCATATGTGTGATGCATGAGGATTTTTCCTCACGTTATTACTTAATTATGTCATCCATAAAATAACACAATACTGTTAGAGCAAAAGTCAATGGATTTGTTTTTTTTATATTCCACATGTATAGAAATTAGAATCTTACAAGTTCAGTTCACAGCCACATTATTTAATTCAATAAAAGGATTGGTCTTGGCGCCATACCAATAATATATACAACTCTGACCATTCTTATCATGATTGTTGGTTACACATGTGCAAGAATTTCTGTATTTCTTGTTTTCTTACATTAAAAAATATTTGGAGATTGAGCCTCTAGTATTTTTAAACTCATCATTTTGTGATAAACTCAAATTTTTATTTCCCATATTATGACAGCATGATTAGCTTGCTTAGCTAATCTGTGAATGACGCATGTGATTTCCTCATCAACTTTCAGTTGATGCCTTTACACGGTATTGAAGGGATTCAAGTTAATGTTATACCATACATCTATTGTTGACATATATAAATATGTGTTCAGGTTAATTTGACAAAAGGACTAAAAAGCAGTTGCAATCTGATTTAGAGTCCAAAAATGGCTCAGCTGGTAGGGCCTGATGAGATAGAAACGTTCATGGCTGAGTTATCAGAGTTGGGAAGAAGCATAAGATCATCATTCAGGAGTCATGTGTCAAGTTTTCGGAGTGTTTCATCAATGGTTTCTGATGATGGTCATGAACAAGTTGAGTTGCAACAATGGGCTGAAGTTGAGAGATTGCCTACTATTAGGCGGATTACCACTGCCTTGTTTGAAGAAGGAGATGACAGTAAAGGGAAAAGAATTGTTGATGTTGCCCAACTTGGAGCCCAGGAACGCCATATGTTCATTGAGAAACTCATCAAACACATCGAGCATGATAATCTGCAATTGCTAAAAAAGCTCAGGAAAAGGATCAACAAGTACGTTTTCTCCTTGTCATTTTTATTAATTTTACAAACAATTAGTTTCATTACTGGTTTTTTCAGTCAGTGTGGTTGCACTCAGCACTATGATTCAATAACTCTTTTGCTTTTATGCAGAGTTGGCGTAAAATTGCCCGCAGTTGAAGTGAGATGCAGAAATCTTTGTGTTGAAGCAGAGTGCAAGGTTGTTCATGGAAGGCCCCTCCCCACACTTTGGAACACAGCTAAGAGTATCCTTTCTGTAAGTAAAAGGATTACTTATTTCTTCTTGAAAAAGGTAGAAGCGAAATACAGTGTCATTCAATCTCTACTCTTGTTCAGGAATTTGTCAATCTGGCACGTTTTAAACATGAAGCAAAGATTACCATCCTCAAAGATGTCAATTGCATCATTAAACCACAGAGGTAATCAGAGATAGATACATGGGTTACATTAAAATGTGGCAAGTGGAGTTAAATGTTCCAATCCACATAATTGTTATCATTTTTCCAGGATGACTTTATTGCTTGGACCTCCAGGCTGTGGCAAAACCACATTGTTGTTGGCACTCTCTGGGAAATTGGATCACTCTCTTAAGGTCCCTGAATGCATTTTTCCTGTTTAGAAAGTGTTACTGTGTTGAAACTTACAGGCATTCTTCTAAAATTGTTTGAGCTTTTGCTGTTCTGAAACAGGTTGCTGGCGAAATATCTTATAATGGTTACAGATTAGAAGAGTTCATTCCTCAGAAGACTTCAGCTTATATAAGTCAAACTGATCTTCATATTCCAGAGATGAGTGTAAGGGAAACAATTGATTTTTCTGCCCAATGCCAAGGAATTGGAAGCCGATCTGGTGAGAATTTTCTTAGAACACAACTAATGATTCTAATCTGAATTTTTAAAATTGAATCTTTCATTCTTCGTGCCCTAAATTCCATAAATATGCCAATGAAAGAAATCATGATGGAAGTCAGTCGAAGGGAAAAACAGGCAGGAATAGTTCCAGATCCTGATGTGGATGCTTATATGAAGGTACCCATTAAGCTCTGTCAAATGAGCATTTGTGTTGTCTTACAATGGCTCATTTCACATCCATATATAATTTTTTTATGGCAGGCAGTCTCAATTGAAGGACTGAAAAATAACCTTCAAACAGACTACATCTTGAAGGTATTTAGTTTTTAATGATTTTATATTTACATTTTACCATCAGACAGACTATATATAATTCTCATTATTTTTAGATTTTGGGACTTGATATCTGCTCTGACACAATGGTTGGAGATGTCATGAGAAGAGGAATCTCCGGTGGCCAGAAGAAAAGGTTGACCACAGGTGAGTTCCTGTTATATACTTGCAAAACGATGTTGAATAGGTTTCTGATTACTGGTTTGCAGGAGAGATGATCGTGGGACCGACTAAAGCGCTATTCATGGATGAAATATCAAACGGCTTAGACAGTTCCACCACTTTCCAGATTGTCTCTTGCCTACAGCATTTTGTGCATATTAGTGACGGTACTGCATTGATTTCGCTTCTTCAACCAGCACCCGAGACTTTTGATCTCTTCGATGATATTATTCTGATGGCTGAAGGGAAGATTGTGTATCACGGCCCGCATTCTAGTGTTTGCAAATTCTTCGAGGACTGTGGGTTCAGGTGTCCTGAACGGAAAGGTGTTGCGGACTTCCTTCAAGAGGTATTATATTAATTTAAGCAGTATACTTGTACAATTATACTATGTTTAGTCACTGACATGTACTTTGCTCCAGGTTATCTCTAGAAAAGATCAAGCTCAATACTGGTATTTATCAGAACAACCCTACAGTTATGTTTCTGTTGACCAATTTGTTTCAAAATTCAAACAATGTCGGCTCGGGCAGAAGCTAAATGAGGAGCTCTCAAAGCCATTTGAGAAATCTGAAAGCGATAACAGTGCTTTATCCTTTAAAGAATACTCACTACCAAAATGGGAACTGTTTAAAGCTTGCACAAGCAGGGAATTTCTTCTTATGAAGAGAAATACCTTTATATATGTTGCCAAAACTACACAGGTTAGGTGCTTTCTTTTACCGTCCCTTTTCAGTGTTTGAAAGGGTTCTATAATAAGTCATAATCCTAAATTTGTAATTTTAGTTATCGATCATTGCTGTGATATCAATGACTGTATTGCTGCGCACTCGATTGGGTGTTGACGTGCTACATGCAAATGATTACATGGGTGCTATATTTTTTGGACTTCTTCAATTACTTGTGAATGGATTCCCCGAGTTGGAGTTCACAGTCTCCAGACTTGCAGTTTTCTATAAACAGAAAGGCCTTTTCTTTTATCCTGCTTGGGCATATGTCATTCCTGCTTCTCTCCTCAAAATTCCTCTTTCACTATTGGAGTCCTTTGTCTGGACAGCTCTTACTTATTATGTTATGGGTTTCAGCCCTGAAGTTGTAAGGTTGTTGTCTCCTACAAAGCGCATCTCCTATCATGTTTAGTATCTTACATACTGATCATTTCTTGACTGAAGGCCAATAGTGATAATTTGTTGTGTTTTCTCACAGGTTCTTTCGGCAGTTTCTTCTACTCTTTGTGATACACCTAACATCAGTGTCTATGTTTCGCTTTGTTGCCTCTGTCTTCCAAACTCCAGTTGCTTCAACAACAGCTGGCAGTTTCTTTATACTGACTACTTTGTTATTTGGGGGTTTTATTATCCCGAAACGTACGTTGTCTGCCTCTTTTTTATTAGAGGACAAGCCTGTCTTTGGATACATTCATCTTAACTGTGAGTTTTGTTGCAGCCTCAATGCCTGGTTGGTTAAGTTGGGGCTTTTGGATTTCGCCCCTGACATATGGGGAGATAGGATTGTGTGTCAATGAGTTTCTTGCTCCCCGCTGGGCAAAGGTAACCATCATTTTTTGTTGGAGCTTTAAAAGTTTTTGTTCTACTAAAACAATATCTACTTGGATACACAGATTGCATCTGGAAACACAACTCTTGGGCAACAAACTCTAGAAAGCCGTGGATTGAACTATGACAGTCACTTTTACTGGATATGTGTTGCGGCCCTCATTTGCTTCGTTGTGTTATTCAATATCGGTTTTGCTTTGGCTTTAACCTTCTTGGCATGTAAGTTCATCTTTCCTGCTTGGTACGGAAATGTGCTAGGTTAACATTTCCGATCTGTTTCAACACTGACTGAACGATGATGAATTCTCTGGGGTATACATTCAGCTCCTGGAAGATCCCGTGCTATCGTTTCGTATGAAAGATACAAAAAAATGCAAGGATCAAATAATGATAGCAATCATATTGACAATGGCAGTGATGCTCATCCAATATCTACAGCATCTAAAAATGGTGAGAAAGTTCTGTTTTCTGTTTGTTGAACACTGAAAGCATTAGGTAATGAATTTGCACACATTTGTCGAAGTCGTTTAACTTTCAATCTTTGCAGGGAAGATGGTTTTACCTTTCCAGCCCCTCACAATAACATTTCAAAATCTACAATATTATGTCATCCCACCACCGGTAACATCATTACCTTATTGGTTTTGAATTTTGGATACTTAAAAGATGTGGGGAGAAACTAGTCTGAGTGGCATCCTTTATGTTTAGGAAATGAGAAAAAGAGGCTTTGCCGAGAAGAAACTGCAGTTGCTTTCTGACATTACAGGTGCATTGAGACCCGGTATCCTCACAGCATTGATGGGTGTCAGTGGAGCCGGGAAAACTACTCTTATGGATGTTCTTTGTGGAAGAAAAACTGGTGGTATTATCGAAGGAGAGATTAGAATTGGAGGGTATCCAAAGGTTCAGGATTCGTTTGCTAGAATATCAGGTTACTGTGAGCAAACCGATATACATTCCCCACAAATTACGGTAGAAGAATCTGTGGCATATTCTGCCTGGTTGCGACTTCCATCGGAGATAGATTCAAAGACTAAAGACGTATTACATGCTTTTTGGAATTCAATCTTCATCCCATCCTTAACCTTGCAAAGACAAGATTTTTAGAAGCTTATTTATCGTATTTGTTTTCCAGGAATTTATCAATGAAGTCCTTGAAACGATTGAACTTTATGGAATCAAAGATTCTCTAGTTGGATTGCCAGGAATCAGTGGCTTATCAACTGAGCAGCGAAAACGACTGACGATAGCCGTGGAGCTTGTAGCCAATCCATCTATCATATTTATGGATGAACCCACCACTGGGTTAGATGCAAGAGCCGCTGCCATTGTCATGAGGGCAGTGAAGAATGTAGCTGAAACAGGAAGAACAGTTGTTTGTACAATCCACCAGCCAAGTATTGATATCTTTGAGGCCTTTGATGAGGTAAAACAATGCGTCATTCCGTGTTCTTAAGAATGAATGCTAGCCACAAACTCTCAACTCATTTACCCATCAGCAAAAAGCTAAATTACTTGCCTAAAATCTTCCCTTTACATAGTATACAAGTTGACAATGTTTCATTATCATGCAGTTAATTCTACTGAAAAATGGAGGACGCATCATCTATTATGGGCCACTGAGCCAAAACTCGAACAAGGTTATTGAGTACTTAGAGGTCTGTTTCCTACAAATTTCTCGTTAAATATTTTTTACACCATTTTGCTCCACATGCAACATTTCTGCTTTGATAACAAATCATTTTCACTTGATCAGAGTATTGCTGGGGTGCCTAAAATTAAGGACAACTATAATCCAGCAACATGGATGTTAGAGGTTACTAACTTATCTGCAGAGGCTGAACTCGGAGTAGATTTCGGGAAAATTTATGAAGAATCCAACTTGTATAGGCAAGTGTGAAGTCATTAAGATTCCCCATACGTACAATTACAAATATTGAATAACTTAATATGCTTTCTTGGATCAAGCTTCATCGATAATGGAGTTTTTAATTATAGTCACGAGTGAGAAAAACACGCTGCTAATTGACTACAGGGATAACAAAGAATTGGTTGAGCAACTGAGCATACCAAGTTCAGGCTCAAAGGAATTGCATTTTCCAACTCGTTTTTCGAGAAATAGTTGGGAGCAATTCAAAGCCTGCTTGTGGAAACATCATTTGTCATATTGGAGAAGTCCATCATATAATTTGACTCGCATGGCTTATATGATTTTCGCATCCACCTTTTTTGGTATACTGTTCTGGAAGCGAGCGAAGAAAATGTGACATTCTTTTTTCTTTTCTTTTTTTTACATTTTTTTTTCTAACAGTATGACCTATATCCTGTATAATCTCCTGATGTTTGATCATTGCAGAAGCAACCAACAAGACTTGTTCATTATGCTCGGTTCAATGTATATTGCTGTAATCTTCTTCGGCATAAACAATTGTTCAACAGTCCTACCTTATGTCGCCAGAGAAAGGATTGTTTTCTATCGCGAAAGATTTGCAGGAATGTATTCTCCATGGGCATATTCATTTGCTCAGGTTCATATCTCTGATTAGTAAAATTTAATAAGATTACATAACACTGACATTTTTTAATTTCACTTTAATTTTGCTGTTGTTTAGGTGCTAGTGGAGTTACCCTATTTGTTCATTGTAGCATTGATTTATATAGTAATCGCATATCCTATGGTTGGTTATTCAATGTCTGCGTACAAAATATTTTGGGCGTTTTATGCCATGTTCTGCTCATTGTTATGTTTCAACTACATGGGAATGCTACTTGTCTCAGTAACACCGAATATTAAAGTCACTTCCATTTTCACATCGACTGCCTACACAACTCTTATATTGTTCTCCGGGTTTATTGTGCCGAAACCAGTAAGATTTCTGAAAACTGCATTTTGGAAATCTCATTAAAATTATCTCCCGTTTTTATTTTCTAAGCCCATTTGTTCTATTGTTTTTTTATTATTTATTGCAGCGGATTCCGAAGTGGTGGATATGGATGTACTATATTTCTCCGACTTCTTGGGTACTAAATGGTCTGCTGACCTCTCAATTCGGAGATGTGAAGGAAGAAATATCAGTTTTTGGGGAGACGAAATCGGTTGCTGAGTTTTTAGAAGATTACTATGGGTATGACCATGACTTTTTGGCGGTTGTTGGAGTTGTACTTGCCATCTTCCCATTTGTATTAGCTTCTCTGTTTGCTTATTTTATAGGAAGACTTAATTTCCAGAGAAGGTAGATATTCTGTATTCATGCATCATCAATGCAGTTAAAAATAGGAACTTTTTTGTAAAGAATATGTAGTAGATATTTACACCACATTACAGAAGAGGCATTTAGAGAAACTTGTATTTCAAATAAACTAGCAATGTTAAACCAAAAAAAATATATCGGCATGAGACTCTTACATGCTTAGTTCACAGCTCCACAGTATTTAATTTAACACATGGATGGATCCAGTCTGCCTTGTAGTTTATCCTAATCCAGCCACCCTTCATTAAGATGTTCCCAAAATTTATGCAAAACATTCCCGTGAATTCCCCAATCAAAAACATTGATAGGAAATTGGAGCGCCAGGAGAAAGCCAATCCTGGGCCAGCATTGTCTCTGAAACTTTGTCTGATGCATCCTCAAAAAGCAATGGCTTCAAGCTCTCTAGGTTAGTTTCTACTTCTTGATTTGCATGGAATCTCGACTTTTTAGTGTATGATGGTAGGCATTTTGCGTTTGTAGGTGTTTTGAGATGCTAAAGCAACAGCCTTTTTTATCACCCTAAAGAAGGAACCTACTTGAAACTCTTGGTTTTATTGGGAGAGTCCAACCAGCCCCAAGGTGCCCATCAACTGTTCGATGAAATGGTTGAACAAGGAATTAACCCACAGCTGAACTTTACACTGCATTGTTGCAGCACCAATCTCATTGTGATAAAGTTTATGCTTAAGCTTCAGTTTCCGTGGACAACTTCAACTTCCAACAATGTAACTGAAGCTTTTGCAGAATTTATGGATGCAAAAAAATGGAGTATACATTTGGTCCGATGAGATCTCAGAGGGCATGGAAGCGGACACCAAGAAGTTCTGTTTCCTTATTAATGGATATGCCAATGCGGGTCTCTTCCATAACGTAAACAACTGTGTTCAGTTGGCTGCAAAGTTTGAAATTGCTGAGAACACCTCATTCTACAATGCGGTTATAGCAGCATGTGCCAAGGCGGAAGATTCGATGGAGATGGAGAGAGTATTCAAGCGCACGAAACTCTAGAACCTACTCTATCATGGTGGATGCATAGAAGAAGGAAGGTAAGAATTACAAGATTTATTATTTGGAGAAGGAGAAGCAGGGGACCGTTGCCATTGGCGCTTCAAGCGAATTGGTCAGCCATGGAGAATTTTGGCTTATGATTGTACAACTTCTAGCGTAATAGCTAGTTTTCTAGTGGTGTTAAACTTCTGCTTGGGCTGAGGAGTGGCTCAAATTCAAGATATTCCAATTGATTGCCCTATGGAAACAACCATTTATTGTTTCTGGTTGCAAGTTTTTCCCATGATATGCAAAACTTGCATCATTTGATGTAATTGAGGTGATTAATGCCTCTCGGTCTCAGCTAAGCTTTTAGGTCACCGTTCACTAATAATTTTTAGCAAGAATTACATGATATTTTAAGCTATCTTGACAATCTGACATCACCAAATTATCCATGTTCAAGAACCCAAAGAAGCTGAAATGCCACATTTAGTTAGAGCAACCATTACATTACTGAACAAAATTGCCAAGAACATTTATGATTATGTGCCTTTAAAATATTTTTCAGGTCTCAAATGCACACGTTCCCTCAACTTGGCATTAAAAGTTATGTGTCACCTTTGAATTTCAAGTGTTAAAATTTCCTCCCTCAAATTGGCAAAACTAACCCATCTTGACCCCTCAATGTCATGTGTTAATTTTGGGTTGACTTGATTTTTCAAAGATGTCGTTTTTTATTTTCCATCTCAACCAGAAACCGGCATGTGATATTGAAGGGGCAAACTGGTTCACTTTTAACAAGTTCAAGGGTTATTTGGAACTTTTAAAAGCTAAAAGTGACATATGGCTTTCAATGTCAAGATGGGAGTGTTGGCTTTTTATTTACTCGTACTCAAACTTGCAATTCATGAGTTTAATGTGCACATTTTATTATGAAACTTCAATGCCTTTTTATAGACTTACAAGATAATAACATAATAACATGATAAAATACCAATTCATATTCAAATTCCAATCTAAACTTTATCACATACTTATCATCTAAACAAACTAATTAAATTAAAAAGATAGCATAACAAATTTTGTAATCAAAATCTAACAGGAGGCAACTTAATCATTTGGCTTTTAAAAAAAAGATGATCTATTATTTCATCCAAAGGGC
>CATIWQ010123303.1:0-15312 GCA_949673415.1 Euphorbia schlechtendalii | reverse complement strand
TATATATAATTGTGCCTTTAATATTTTGCAAGTATAATATTGTGCCGTTAATTGGTATAATATGAATTCAAACTTTCCATTTGGGATAATTAGGCTTATTGGTATTACCATATATGAAAGTTAATTATTAATTTGCATTCTAGTAAATTCACAAGGTAATAATAAGGAAACATAAACCGGTTGGTGAAAGAAAGATATAAATGGTCCGTTTTACTTAGCTGTTATTTTGTTGTTATTAGTTGACTGTGGAATCAATAGTAATTAAAGTTATTAATTATGTTACAATAGTTATTGATTTAAGTGGTAAGCGATTTGGTATCACTTAAGTAAAGTTTCAAATTCGAGTTTTATAAATGTTAAATATTCTCATTATAAGATTCAATACCGGGTCGGATCTGGATATAATTATAGTAAAGATACGGTGAATTAGAAGTGAAAAAAATACAAACTGCAGTTGTTTACTAATCATAAACAAAGCTAGCTGTTGAAAAAAAAAATTCTAAACAATAAGATTTTATTTTAACAAAAAATAAGCAATAATGTTTTATCAAAAATAAATTTTTTTACAATTCTATTAATTTTGAAAACATTTGGAACAAATATGGATATTATGAGATTCATTTTCTCGATGTGATTATTATTAGGGTTCATATAAAAAAATTTTAAAACGACCATATAGCTACCGTTTGACATTTATCTAGTTCGGCATTTCTTAAATTAAATAATATAACCTTAGAAAACAAAAAATTATTAATATTAAATAAAAAATGTTGGATATGATAGTAAGGGATTTTATGCCTTTAAAATAAAAAGATAAAATAATTTTGGACCATGTGTGGTTTTTTTAAAGTCCATCTTCTTATTATTCATTTTTTTTACGTGAAACATGATTCAAAATTTAAAATCCCTAACAAGTCAAAAATTGCTCTAATTATGCACTGCTCTTGACTCCACTTCTCATCTTGCCGTTGCACAGTTGATCCTCTTGTCGCTGCGCCGCTCCTCCTCCTGCCATCTATCCACTCCGCCTCTGCTCCAAATGAATAAAAAAATCTACAGATGGGTTTATTTGTGACTTTGTTTTCAATTGAATTCACTTATTTCTTTATCGTTTTAGGGTTTAGAAAATGGATTCTATGCATGGATCGTCAATTAGAGTTCCTGTAAGTGCTGGATGTTGAGAATAGGTCATTTTTCTATTCAATGCCTTCTCTAAGAGACAAGGATGGTATCAACAAAAAATTGAAGGAATGTATAGAACTCAATTTTGTTGTATTGTTGTATTATGTAGGAATCATATAAGAGATTTGTATTGATGTAGTCTTGTTAGGCAATCGCTGGTGACATAGAAGTTTATTTTAGAGTTTTATCCTTTCAATGGTTTTATACAAAGATGTCTCAAAATAACCTCATGTGTATTCAAGCTCTACAATTTATTTTTCTACATATATGTGCAGCAACTCATGTTTTATCATTTCAATGTGTATGTATATTTGTATGTTCCATATGTAGAATTTACTGTCAGTTTGGGCTTTGTGTCTTAGGTGGGAATAGTTTGGAGTCTTTGATGTATCCAAATAAATGTTATTCTATAAACAAAGTATGAAGTTGCATTTCTTGCATAATTTGTTGATATTTATTGGAGTCTTGGATGCAACTTAAAATATAATGTCATTGCTGCAATTGAATTGAGTTGAGAGTTTGTTCGGTGTCAAGTGTAAACAAATATAATCCATTTATTACCTCTGTGCTATTAAATCACATTTCTTGTTTGCAGGTAGATGCTTAATTGAGATGTCTTTTAATAACTAAAATATTTCGAGAGATGAAGAAATGTCTTTTTAATATTTTTTTGAATTCATACATATTAATGCCAATCTGGTGCATGATTCGGCTGTTTTAGCTTATTTTTACGAATCATTTAAGTGAACGTAGCGAAACTTCAATCTTCATTGGAGGCATGTTTATTGCAGCAAATTCATCATCTATAAAATAATACTACTACCCCTCTTTCTATACATTTGTATGATATACTAGTTATAATGCCTATTATACCTGGTATAATAGTCTTGGTTAATTATATGACTTTCATAAATATGATTTTTGTTGCAAAATTGAGTATTTTGTTCGAACATAAAATTGTAACAAAAACCTTTTATAACTAGTATAATAGCTCATATACCAGGAATAACAGCTCATATACCAGGCATAACTACTCTTATATTAGGTACGATGCCTTTATAAATTATAATTTTTGTTGCAAAATTGAGTATTTTGATCGAATATAAGACTATAACAAAAACCTTTTATACGTGGTATAATAGTTTGTATATCAGGTATAATTGCTCGTATATCAAGTATAATTGCTCGTATACCAAGTACAATATCTCGTATACTAGGTATAACTGCTCATATACCAAGTATAAAGCCTTCACAACATAATTTTTGCTGTAAAATTGAGTATGGTGTAAGAATTATCATACTTGGTAATAAGATTGTCAGATTTATTTAATTCCAAAAAATTCAAATTTTATACATGATTTGATAGTTTGTATACCTGGTATAACAAACTTTATACCAGGTATATAACTATCAAATTTTTTTTTATTCCGAAACAAATCAATTTTATATCGTTTTAAAGTTCCAAATAAGAGGAACAAAATATTTAAAAAGGTTTGAATTGAAAATTCAATGGTTCGTGAGGTATAATCATTTTAAGTTAAAAAAATGATATACAATATATGATAAAACAATTAATTTATATGATCTCTTGAAATATAAAGTACACATATCATCATTACAATGAATCCAAGAAGTGAGGGCATAACTTGAAAAACTTGAATTAAAAATTATTCTTAAAAGTATAAAAGCTCGTTGCATCCTTTAATTAATGTATCTTTGTCAAAAAATACTTAGCCAAACTGGTTAGGGTGAAATTACGATCACAACATGCATTAGCCATTTTATAATCTTATTCAAGAACATTATTCATCTCTTCTAACTCTCTTTCCCTAATATTTATCATATACGAAGAATGATCATCCTCAAGATCTGAATTAGTTATACCACGGTTTTCTAAATCTATGATATCATTCACTGGAATCTTCGAATCTAGCAATACAACTGTTAAAAAAGAGAAAAGAACAAATATCATCATCAATTATATATATAAAAAATTTCTTATATCTGGTATAAGATATGTTATACCACGTATAAAACATATTATACCAAGTATAATTTAGTTTGTACTAAGTATAACATATATTACATATGGAATAGCACATATTTTTGAAACAAATAAACAAAAAATATAGATATTAATCTCTCTCCAATACATCAAAGCATGTTGTTATAGAAACTGAACTATCTATAAGATTGTTACTCCCACTTTTAAGATGTAAAAAAAGATACTTCAAATCGAATCACACCACAACAATCATTATTTGAAAGCCATTATACACTGAACATCCTTCAAGAAGTCTAACCGGTATAGCAGCTGCACCTTTGAGGTCGATGACCGAGCTTCCTTACTGCTAAATAAATTGTTTTTAAATGTTGTAGTTAAGTTTAACTTACATTCAAAGGCATCAACAAGTCTTAATTTTGGATATTTGGTCCCTTTCCAATATGTAGTTTCTAGGAACGATGAATGCCCAAAACTTGTTGAGTATGTAAGTTTAAGAGAAAAGACAAATAACAATTATTTCAATAAAAAAATCTGTTGTACCCAGTAGGGTGTAAAATAGGCTAAAGGGAGGGTGAATGACTCTTTTTCGAGTTTTAATTCAGTTTCAGAAGATCGTTGATTGTGGCTTTTGAAATATCTTCTGAGTAAAAATGTTTTACTCATAATCCCCTTTTTAAGACTTTTGCTAATTTAATTCAGAGTGAAAATGAATACAGAATAAAGCAAAGTAAAGGAAAGTGCAAACAGGAATTTTTATCCTAGTTCGGCCTCTGCCTAATCCAGTCCTTGGAATCTCTTATCCAAGAATTAATCCACTAGAATCTTTTCTTCTGGTGAAAAGTAAACCCTTTACAGCACTCGTGACTAAAGTTCCTTTTAACAACCTAGCTTTTGATGAGCTATACCAACACAGAAGTACCGTCCTTCTGTATCTAAGGCTATGAGCTTCTTATCTTTTTAGTACCTTCCTCACAAGATTTCTAAGCTCCCTCACACTAACTTCCACTTCGTTAGTGTGTCACACAACTATTTCTAGTAAGACAATTTGATGAGCTTCTGAACTTTATTTCGGTTAGTTCGATTACAAACAAGTAAGAATAAAAAGTTTGCTAGAAGAAGATTGCAATGAAGATTTGAGAATTTTGTTCATTTTAATTTCTTTTAGTTGTTTCGGTAACCTTCTTCAATGGCGGATGTGAGCGGACGACATTCCAGACCCATGCGGTGGCCGCGAGGCACCGACCCCGTGAAATGGGGCATGGGGTTTTTCGAAAGGAGCATGCTTTGAAAGATGCGTTGCTCGAAGAAAATGTTTTTTGAAAATGTGAGTTTCTAGTTTAATAGACTCAAGATCAGGATCTCTAGCCTATGATACTTAGAGTCGCCACCCGGATCAGCTCTTCTAGGAAAATTCGGTACAGCCTAGATCCGTTAAGCCTAAGCGGTACCAGAGTTGAGAGATTCGGGTCCGGGATGAGTTACCTATTTAATCGTCATTTGAGTAAACATTATTCCCATTTGGAAACCACACTTATGATATTTTAATTCAATCTAGATGCTTTCGGCTAATGTCTTTGATTATTTAGTGTGCATGTGAAGAGTGATAAATAATGTGCCAGAAAGTAAACACATAGGAAAGTAAATGCGCACACTCTATGAGAATAATTACATATTGGGATAGGGGATTTACAAATCGCCTAAATACATTGATATCTAACAAATATTACATTTGATAAATGCGATACTCGAAGGAAATTAAACCCTAACATACATCTATCCTAAACTACCTGCATCCACAAAGGTTAGCATAGGGAATATTCCACCACACAAATATGTACCAAGTGTACCACGTATGCTCGATTGGGATTTTGACAAGACCCATGTGGTCGAGGTAAAAACAACGAAGATTTCGAAGTTCTTATTCTATGAAAATTATTCATTTTTATTTTCAACTATGTTGGTCATTTTTATTAGTGAAAATGCCGCATGTTATATTTTTGGGTTGGTTATTCGGGAACTTGAGTTCCCTTCGTATGGGTGACCTAAACCAACATTTAGAAACATAAATCTAGGCCGAATATGCATAACATAGCCATTGTTTGGGTTAACAAAGGTAACGATGTCATCCATTTCATTACAAACTTCCCTATGAAGGGCGATATTGATATGAATGGCCCGAAGCGCTTTCGTTGCTACTCCAAACCTTAATCAACATATTAAAACATTAATAAATCAGATATAAATCCTAAATAATTACAATTTAGAGGTTTGATACTCCCAATGATGCATTTCCAAACTCAGAAGGGTCTCAACGGGTCGTTCCGGGCTTAAACGATTCGAAACGGAGCAAAACAAAGCGAAACTGGGTTCTACCAAAGGCAATGTCATTAACGACATTAGGCTATTTCGTTAACGATATTAGGTCATGTCGTTAATGACATCGAGGTTCCAGACCTGCAAAAAGCACACAGAAACAGCAAAAATAGCAAAATGAAAATCCGAAACTTCAAACGATCATAACGTTTGCTATACTTAATTGATTTGGATGATCTTTATCATTCCAAAAATCTCAAGATGTGTAGAATATGTTTATGTAAACAAAATACTCAAAAATATTTGAAATCATACTGAAATTTCTGGAAAATAGATTGGTTTGCAAAAACGGAAATAATCGAAAAGAAAATGAAACTTCAAAAAGAAAAGCATATAAATGTAAGCACAAACTCTAGGAACTCAAAAACTTGCCCCATAGTCATGAATCCACTTTGTTTAAGGTCCATGAAGTCCTCCAGGAACCTCTCTTTATTTCTTTTTGGTTGGATTTGGTGATTTATCAAAAATCTTTAGAAGGGATCTATTCCTTGCCAAAGTAGGTGCTTCAGAAGGTGTAGTAACCTTCAAGTGAGTCGTAAAGATGCTGTAGACTCTCCATTCAAGTCTAAACCTCAAGGATTTAATGTTACTAAGCCGAAACTTTAAGTTGTTAGATGCTTAAAGTCTAAACTTAATGCAAAAACTCAAGAAAAACCACTCAAGAACACTCAAACTTGCTCAAGAACACGTTGAACTCTCACTTGCACCTTTTTCACAAAAATTTGAGCTCTCTTTCATCCCTTGTTTTTGTTAAATGTTAGTCCCTTCTTTGGAACTCAGCCCCTCTAGTGCTAAATGTGAACTCCCTTCTTGTAGGAAAGCCCCCTTCAATCCAAGGTAAAAAAAGGCCACTTGGTTTTGTCTTTTGCATTATTTTCTTCCCCCTATTAATGCCCATGTTGGATGGTGGTGTCGTTAATGACATCGCAATGTCGTTAATGACATCCCTTCTTTACCTTGGGCTTTTTGTGCTGAAATTGCCTAAAAAAGGGTTAAGGCTCAAAGAAACAAAGCAAACTTCCTTCGGATGAATTTAAGACCCTGTAAAAAGTGAAAAACTAGCAAGGGAAAAATAAATTACAACTTCATCATCGAACTCGTGAGTCGGGGTGAAATCCAGTGCTCACAGGCTGCCCCTTATGGGATCATTGCTGATATGAGATCAATATGGTCCCATGATTGAAAGAGCAGCGGGGTTTAGAGATGATACCTGATCGATCATGGTTGGCACTACTTGGGGTGAAAACTTCATGATGATCGGAAGTTTTTATCCTGGTGCGACGTTGCCGAGGATTGGTCTCTCCTTACCCCTTGCGAATTGCCCATTCGGCAATAATTGCCCCTTGAAGGTTAACCTTCGACTGGTTGATACCGCTGGTTGATTCGGACTGTAGAAAGTTCATTGACAGTAAAAAGACTAAAAAGGAATGCGGACTGTAGAAAGTCCGTTGACTGTAAAAAGTTTGAAAAGAGATATGGACTATAGAAAGTCTAGGAGGGTACGCGGACTGTAGAAATTCTGCGGTGGATACCCCTTGTAAGTTGATCATGGGTTGACTGTGACACTCAAAATTGCTAGGAAAGGATGAAAGCCGTGTGCTCCATGCCTTTGATGATATATCGACTGTGGTAAGTATTCGTCAAAATCCATTGTGGGATGGTTGACCATTGTGGTTTGCATTGTATCCTTATGAGTTAACCTCTAGGTTGACTATGACGCTCGAAACTACTGGGGAAAGAATGAAAGCCGTGTGCTCCATGCCTTTGATGATATGTTGACTGTTGTGAGTCTAACATAGATGCCCCTTGTGAATTGAAGGGGTACCTTCAAGAATGAGGAATTTTATTAGTAGATAGTTGTGACATATGTTTTAATTCCTTGATTGATATTGTTGAAAGTAAAAATTTTTGCCCCTTCAATCAAGAATTAAAACATGAGGGTTCTGAGAAATTTTTCTTCAGGCCCATGATAAACGTGGAAATTTAAGTTTGAGATTTTCAAGCATATCTAGATGGCCGCTCTGTTGTTTTGGGAGGCTTTTGTGATGTTGTAATGCAGCTTGAAAGAGGCCTACGTAAGCTTTAATTTGATGAAAGTTTAAATGGCCTGAGTTGGGCCATTGTCATTCTCAATTTTGATGATGTGTTACTCTGACATCTTCTTCATACTTGTAGTTTCCTCATGTGCAAGTAGAGTGTTTTTCTCATCGAAATGGCATTGCCTCGGTTTAACATCACCTTCACATGTAAGTGACATGATGCGTATGCATGTATGAATGACTTTATGCATGAATAATATTTATCACATGATATATGTTTGTCTGTTGTAGATATCATTGGCTTTGGAGTATTGGCCCAGTCGATAGTAGAAGCATCATTGCATGAGGGGCCTTTCGGAGGTTCCCAAATTGATACCCTCTTATGCTGGTGCATGAGTGCCCCCAGGATTCATCTCATTGGGCATTCCATGGTTGCCTTTTTATCGATGGTTGATTTTTATAGACATGACTTCTTCAGAGTGATGATGGATATGGGTTCGAGTCGAAGTTTGATTTTACGGATGAATCAGAGTCAAGTTCAAAGCTTGAATTCTGTTTGAAGAGGATTTGGATGAGTCATTGAATTTTTTACGCTCGTTTCCTTCTTTGGTATGGTGCCAATGATGTTAATGTTGATTCCGAACCATGTTGGTGATGCTCACTTTGAAGTTGATAAGGAGATCTTGGAAGCTTTTGTTGTGGCAATCCTCAATGTGAGGGAAGTCCAAAGATATTTATCCTAATATCTAGAGGAGATAGACGATTCTTTGTACCATTCCGAGGAGGAGATGATGAATTTCATTTTTTTTTTTGGTTCTAATTACTGCATAGACCGCCATTATGGGTTTTCAATCTATCGAACCTTGTCTTAATTTTTACCTAGACTGCCCTTTCAAGTTTTCAATCCAGCAAACTTATCTTTTCCATTTTTTCTTTTCTCTTTATTCTCTTTTTTTATTGAACCACGATGTGATGTGATGCTTACATGCGATATTCTACCATTAGCATGCAAACAATCAAGATAAACATATGCATAAAGATTCAGCAAGAATGACAATTCATTGATGAACTTAACAGGGGTATAAATGTTTCAAATGATTTAACTCCTGCCATTGACTAGCCCTTTCAGGTTTGCTAATCAATGTGTTCGCTTTTCTCTCGATGTCTTAAGTTTTGTCTGAGCCACCCTTTTCAGGTTTTCAACTCAGCAGACTATTCTTTTTCTATTTTGAAAAGATGCCCTAATTTTTGCACAACTAACATAGTGCTAATTGACAGGCTAATTACTTTTGTTTTGTACAAATTTTTACTAGATTTATTTATTTCGCCTAGACGTGATAGCGTTTGATCCTGTCTTGGTTGATTTATGACTATAATAGCTTATTCATTCAACATTTTTTAATTAATTTATTGGCCGCTCTTACCGCTATGTTGGCTTGAGGTATACATGGTGATGAGCGATGATGCTTGATATTGGCCTTTTCAATTGTTCTCCCTGATTTCTTAATAGCCAAATAGGGAATGAGTGATTTATCGGGGATGGAAGGCTTCAAAACCTACATCAAACATAGCTTGATTCCGTCGAACGCAAACATGCATTATCTATTGGTACTCCTTCAATAGTGTGATGATTAGCCCACAAATGGTGATGAGCCACGTGATGAATTCAATGACACATTGAAATGTTTGACTCTTTCTTTGTGTCTTCGGCACTAGTGTCATGTTGGCAAACCTATCAGGTGTTTAACTACTTTGGGGAACTTAGCTTCAATTTGCTTTGTTGCCTCTATCTTGACTCTTCCGGCCCATTTTGGTCTCAATCGTGTCATCTTCTGTTTGACTAACTTAATGGTAACTGGAGATTTTGTGTTTGATGATCTTTCTGTCAACCTCTAGCATGTCTTCATAGGATCAGGCAAACACTATCATGTGTTTTGTAAGTACCTATGTTATCTCTCATTTTTCATCAAGAGTCAAATCATTTGAAATTATTATAGGGGATTCATTAATACCCAAATTAATTTCATGCGATGATGTGTCATGCATGATAAAAAAACATTATGCTCATGTTCACAAGAATGTGTGATGTCATCCGAAAGGATATCAAACAAGCAAGCGAAGTTCGACGCATCTGAAGATTCTAAAGCCTCGTTGATAGAGTTTGTTAACTTAAAAGAGTTTAAAATACTAATTATTACATTATTAGCATCCTCATCCTCCACATGCAGAGGGTCTTGTTTTCTAATTGTCACCTTTTCGCATTAGTGCTCATTGGTTGGTTTCCCCATGGGTGTGTCCAGAGATTCAATCCACTCAAGCTTCTCAGCTTTCTCGAAAACCTTATTGTAAGAAGTGAAAGTGTCGGTCCTAAGCCTCTGTCGGTAGACTTGCAATGCCTTGACCAATAGCTTTACAATCATCTAAGACAGACTAAGCTTATCCTTGAGTAGCACTTGGGTGGCCATCCACCTAGTGTAGTAGGGTTTGAACAATTCATTGGGTCTTTGCTTGATGGCCTTGAGATGTTGTATGGTGGTTTTTATTTCAAAATTGAAGCCATACTGCTCTATCAGGGCCTTTGAGAGATGCTTCCATTCATGTGCTATTTCCAAAGGTAGGTTGTTATATCATTCATTCGTTGGCCCTCCTAGTGTAACAATAAAGAGCTTAGCTAGCATCTTGTCCTTGATCCTCATAGCCCTCACCACAGTCTGTTAGTTGACCAAATGTGATCGGGGATCTCCTTCTTCCTCATACTTCTCTAATCTCAGCATTACAAAGTTTCAACATCATGATGTTGACATTGCCAATGTCGTTAACGACATCGCAATGTCGGTAACGATATCAACTTTACTGGCAGACCAAAAAAGCAATTTCTACATTATTAAGCCAAAAGGTTAATCTTTATACAAGAATTTTGAATTTTTTCACTTTATATCTTCTTTAAATAATGTCCATCCAACATCATGCATAATTGGAGGAAGAAAAAGCACAAAACGTTAAACGAAAAAGCAAAATGGGGTCTACCACTATCAAGTGGGATTTTGGATTGAAGGCATTTCTTTATTTGTTCTTGAGCAAAACACCAAACTTTGATCCTCAACACTTGAGATTTCGGGTTAGTTAGATTAAATCCTTGAGGTTTAGACTTGAATGGAGAGTCTACAACATCTTTATCACTCACTTGAAGATTACTACACCTTCTAAAGCATCTACTTTAGCAAGGAATAGATCCCTTCCAAAGATTTTCAGTATATCACCAAATCCAACCAAAAAGAAATAAGGAGAGCTTCCCGGAGGACTTCATGGACCTTAAGAAAGTGGATTCATGACTATGGGGTAAGCCTTTGAGTTTCTAGAGTTTGTGCTTACATTTATATTCTTTTCTTTTTGAAGTTTCATTTTCTTTTTGGTTATTTCCGTTTTTGCACACTAATCTATGTTTCAGAAATTGCAGTATGGTTTCAAATCACTTTGATATTTTTTTCCATAAATATATTCTACACATCTTGAGCTTTCTGGAATGATAAAGATCATCCAAATCGGTTAAGTATAGCAAAAGTTATGATCGTTTGAAGTTTCGGATTTTCATTTTGCTATTTCTACTGTTTCAGTGTGTTTTCTGTAGGGTTGTGCATTCGGTCGAAACCGAACCTAATTTAACTAAACCGAATTAACCAAAAACCAAATAAGGAAAATATTGTTAACCAAACCAATCCAAATAAGATTCAAAACCGTATTAACCAAATAGAAATAAATTATTTGGTTTGGTTAAAAACCGAATCAAACTGAAATTTTAAATTAATTAACAAAAATTTCAAATTCTAACATTTAAAATACAAAATGCACATCCAATATAAGTATTACAATGGATTAAATGGCTTAGTAAATACACATAAAAGAATAAAAGTACATTTTTAAGAAGACGAATAAGGGTGTGATATTAAAAAAAATTTATTATGTGTTTATATATATTTCGGTTCGGTTCGGTTATCATGGTTTTTTCTATACAAAAACCGAAATGAACCGAATAACCAAAATATCAACATTTTACAAACTGAACCAAGTCAAATTTTTAAAATAACCAAACCAAATTAATATTTCGGTTTGGTTCGTTTCGGTAATTCGGTTACCAAACAATTTGCACACCCCTAGTTTTCTGCAGGTCTGGAACCTCGATGTTGTTAATGACATGACTTAATGTCGTTAATGACATTGCCTTTGGAAGAACCCAGTTTCGCTTTGTTTTGCTCCGTTTCAAATCGTTTAAGCCCGGAATGACCTGTTGAGACAATTCGTAGATTGGAAATGTATTGGGAGTATCAAACCTCTAAATTGTAATTATTTAGGATTTATATATGATTTATTAATGTATTAATATGTTGATTAAGGTTTGGAGTAGCAACAGAAGGGATTCGGGCCATTCATATCGATATCGCTCTTCATAGGGGAGTCGGTAACGATATGGATGACATCGTTATCGTTGTTAACCCAAACGATGGCTATGTTATACATGTTCAGCCTACATTTATGTTTCTAAATGTTGTTTTAGGTCACCCACACGAAGGGAACTCAATTTCCTGGATAACCGACCCAACAATATAACATGCGACATTTTCACTAATAAAAATGACCAGCATAGTTTAAAATAAAAATGAACAATTTTCATGAAATAAGGACTTCAAAATCTCCGTTGTTTTTACCTCGACCATACGGGTCTTGCCAAAATCCCAATCGAGCATACGTGGTACACTTGGTACATATTTGTGTGGTGGAATATCCCCTGTGCTAACCTTTGTGGATGCAGGTAGTTTAGGATAGATGCATGTTAGGGTTTAATTTCCTTTTAGTATCACATTTATCAAATGTAATATTTGTTAGATATTGATGTATTTAGGCTATTTGTAAATCAGCTATCCCAATATGTAATTAATCCGTAGATTAGGTGCATTTACTTTCCTACGTGTTTACTTTCTCACACTTTATTTATCGCTCTTTGCATGCACGCTAAATAATCAAAGACAAAAGCCGAAAGCATCTAGATTGAATCGAAATATAATAAGTGTGGTTTCCAAATAGGAATAATGTTAACTCAAATCACAACGTAATAGGTAACTCATCCCGGACCCAAATCTCTGAACTATGGTACTGCTTAGGCATAATGGATCTAGGCTGTACTGAATTTCCCCGGAAGAGCTGATCCGGGTGGTGACTCTGAGTACCATAGGTAAGAGATCCTGATCTCGAGTCTATTAAGCTTGAAACTCACATTTTCAAACAACATTTTCTTCGATCAATGCATCTTTCGAAGCATGCTCCTTTCGAAAAACCCCATACCCCATCTCATGGGGCCGGCACCTCGCGACTACCACGCGGGTTCAGAATGTCATCCTCTCACAGTGGTCTTTGCTAGAATGAGTGTGTGAAATAACATTTGATGGAAAGTTCTCTAGGCAAGCCATGATGGGGGAAATCAGGATGAGGTAGGAAGTCGGCCTCTTCCAAGCCTTAACTGATGAAAAGGCAATCGAACAACTTCATCAGATATGAAATGCATATTTGAAATACTTGATGTTGATGTGCGAGATGCATATGACGTGGTTGCATTACAAAGGGTTAATATGCCGTGATGCAATAAAATTCATGTTTGTCAATCCATTTGAAACAAACAGGGTTAGTCATTAGTAATAAAGACATAACTCAAATGATAACAAGGCCCGACTCGTGTGGTGAGTGGTTGAGGTTGAGGTGGCATTTATGTGATGTCGAGGGTCATGTTTATCAATCCGTTTGGAACAAATAGTTGATTGCCATAATACCCATGTGGTAGTAAGCTCATGGTTGAGGTGTGACTCATGTTTTGCCAATCCATTCAGAACAAAACAGGTTGACGTCCGTAATACCCCGTGTGGTAATAGACTTGGTTTTAAAGTGGACTTATGTTTACTAATCCATTTAGAACAAATAGGTTCATTGCCATAATACTTATGTGGTAAAAGGCCGAGGTTATGGTTTATGTTTGCCAATCTGCTTGGAATAAACAAGTTGATTGCCATAATACCCTTGTGGTAATAGGTTTGGTTTAAAGTGTGATTTATGTTTGCCAATCCATTTGGAACAAAAAGGTTGATTGCGATAATACTTGTGTGGTAAAAGGCTGAGGTTATGATTTGTGTTTGCTAATCCGCTTGGAACAAACAAGTTGATTACCATAATACCTGTGTGGTAATAGGCTTAGTTTAAAGTGTGATTTATGTTTACCAATCCATTTGGAACAAACAGGTTGATTGCCGTAATACCCCGTGTGGTAAAAGGTTGAGGTTATGATTTGTGTTTGCCAATCCGCTTAGAACAAACAAATTGATTGCCATTATATCCGTGTGGTAATAGGCTTAGTTTAAAGTGTGACTTATATTTACCAATCCATTTAGAACAAATAGGTTGATTGCCGTAATACCCTTGTGGTAAAAGGTTGAGGTTATGATTTGTGTTCGGGTTTAAGTTCAGATTTTGGTTTGAATCGGAGATCAATCTGTGGTTCGAGTCAGAGTTTCGGGATGACGGATCCTCAAGGTGGTCACGGAACGGACGAGTAGATTTCACACGAGGTGCCAATTGTCCAACAAATCCCATTAAACACCGACTAAAAAATGGCCAAAGCTCTAAGCGCCATTCTGTATAGTGAGCAATTTGTTGAAGCACTACAGTTCCACCTTCATCCACATCAGCCAAAGAACCGTACTTAGACTCTGCTCCTAATACTCACCTATCATCAAGTTACCCAGTTGGGAATCATGCCACTACTTCCCAATTTGGCGTAGGAACCTCGCAACCCCAATACCACCATGACCAAACGAGGTTAACGCTATCCCAAGCACCGAATCAAATTTAGTCAAGGTTTGGATTATTCGGTCAATTTCAGACAGGTCAAACTTCTGGGGGTAATGATCATTCAAGTTTGAGGCAAGCTAATGCCTTTCGGGTTGCTCAATAACAAAATCAATGTAATCAAGGGCAAGTTGGTCAACAATTGGTCGATTCAGGTCCGTTCCATCCCGGTTGGCATCACTCAACTTCATCTATAAGAAAAGCTAGACCTTCATCTAGTTTCATTCCATCACCTCAAAATTTTGCCTCGCAATCGGCAGTCCCTTAGAATTTGAGAGCCCCATCCTTTTTCATTGCAAGCTTAAACATTTTAACCCAACCACATCAATATCCGACCATGGCATAAACACCGTCTGCTCTTAACTTTTTTGTCACTCCTAGAGGCACTACGATCCCCCAAGGGCAGTTTAGCCAAAGGACCACAATGTTCACTCCTCCTCATCTCAATTTTCAGCAAGGGACTAATGGGATAGTCCCCCAATATCTACCTCCCAACATAGCAGAATTATGGTAGCATTTTTTGGCTACACGTGCTAGCCAACTCCAGAATTTCTAGCCAAACTTCTACCATGTCCCTCCGGTAGTACATGATGAGGAGTGGATTCCTGAAAACTTTGTAATGTTGAGATTAGAAAAGCATGACAGAGAAGGAGATCCCTGATCACATTTGGTCAACTATCAGACTGTGATGAGAGCTATGAGGATCGATGACAAGATGCTGGCTAAGCTCTTTATAGTTACACTAGGAGGGCCAGCCAATTAATGGTATAACAATCTACCTTTGGATATAGCTCATGACTGGAAACATCTCTCAGAGGCCCTAAT
>CATIWQ010123302.1:0-11038 GCA_949673415.1 Euphorbia schlechtendalii | reverse complement strand
TGCTAAATAATATAAGACTCGAGTTTGAACTTCGAAACTTATTAATATTATTGATACTATTCCACGTCCGGACCATAACACATTAAATGAAGATCGATTATCGTTTCGGTTAGGAGATATAGGTTTTTAACTACTAATTGGTGTAATTCAATGATTATCACACCTTTCAATGTGGATGAATAATTTTGCGGATATGATCCCTACAGTCCTCAAAATCTTGATTCATAGGAGAAATAGGTTTACGAATTCGCAAAGCACGAAACATAAGGGCTCCAGCAATGGCACCGATAATTGGGGCAGCTATGTAAACCCATAATTCCTTGAAATTCCAGGCTACTATTGCTGGCCCTATTGATCTTGCTGGATTCAATGATCCCCCTGATACTGGCCTGAATTCCATATATGCCAATAAAAACGTCACGTAACACACATATTTTCGGTCTTAAAATCATTCAAGACTGTTACAACGAGTCAACGATGCAATGTAGGCAATTATATCGAAAAAATTTATACGTACCCTGTAATAAGTACTGCAAGTCCAATGGCAATTCCGATTACGAACCCTGAAACTGGTGCTACCTGCGGCTGTCAAAGTTGTCTTACATTTAAATTTGCGAAAAAACAAGTGCCTACTTAATTCATAGTGAACTCAATTGTTCTTACTGATGGATGGCGTTTTAGGGCAGCAGCAAGGAACATTATAATGAAAGATGCAATAAACTCAACCCAAAAGGCAGAACCACAACTTAAGAGTGGTCTCGTCACCAAAAGGTCCTGTTTGACGCCATACATGTACTTTGCAGCATATGTTGCCAATACCGATCCAACTGTTTGAGCCAACACGTAGAATGGAACCTGCAGTGATCAAGATTTTATCAAGCAAACCCATTTTATCAATGGATCTGAACCCGGTTCGGATTCGTAGATTCAAATATGTTTTTTCAAGGTCTTATCTTTTCACCTGATGGATTTGGATTCAAATGAAAACTAAGTAGATCCAATATCGAATTCAACAATATATGAATGATTTTATTTTATTTTTTATATGAATAAAAAAATAAATTATTCAATTTTTTTTTGTAGATTCATTTTAGACCTTAATATGTGAGATTTGTTGGACATTTATACTAATTTCATCTTTGTTATAAAAGACAGTCGAGGTGGTCGCCTTGGCAGGATTTTTTGGAACACTGTATATAATCAGGCGATCAAGGCGGAAAGTATAGTCAAAACTTAGAAAAGTGTTGCCAAAGACCGGAAAAGTGTTACCAAAGCTTATAAATACGTCGTCAAAGCCTGAAAATTGTCGCTAAAGCCCAAAAAATGTTTCTATATGAATTTTTAATTTTATTATATAAAAATTTACGTGTCAATTAAACTTATTATTTTAATTCATTAATAAATATTCCCGATTAATCCTCATTAATCCCCGCCTAGATTTCAGAGGCCTTGGCCGCCCGACTAGCGCCTTTTAAAAAACTGATTTTATAGACCCAACAAAACAAATCTTGATCAACATATAAAAACATTTTTGAATTCAAGTCCAATGAGAATTTTAAGTTATGATACTCGGCCTATGTAAAACACTTGCTGTATGGAACAAACACAGTAAGTGAAAAAGCCGTTTGTATGAAAATTACCTTGGACCATGGAAAATGTCCAAAAGTTGCAAAAGCAATGGTGAAAGAAGGGTTAAAATGGGCACCAGAAATAGGGCCAACGGCAAAAATTAAGATAACAACACTCAATCCAGCAGTGGCTGCATATTCTATTAGCCCAACTTGTCCTCTTGTTAGTTGTGTGGCTGCTATGATCCCACTCACACTAAACATCAGTATAAACGTCGCCAACATCTCTCCTATTGCCTGAACATTTCAATTAACGCCTCCAAATTAGACTTGTATAAAAAGACTGTTCCGTACACAAAGCATTCTGCACTCACGCAAGCCAACCCCAACACATACAAATCTTTTTTTTTTTTCGTTTTTCTTAATTAACCACATGCATTATCTTCTATGTTGGAGCCATTACACGAAAATGAGAAAGGACTGGCCACATTAGCAAGGAAAACAACACCGGAAATTCGGTTAGTAATTTTGATATTTCCTTTGCAAATTGACTTTAAACCAATTTAGACCAATAATTTTTTTAACAATTTACTCTGTTGTTAAATACCAAAAAAACTACATTCATTCAAAGTCAATGGTAATTTACTCGTTACTACAAAAATTGTTAGATATGATAGCAAAATTAGTTTTAGAATTAATATTTAAGAAATTCTACCATATGATTCCGTAACTACAAAATATATGGAATTTAGTTTGCAAACCAATTAACTACTACTTTATAGCGACACATAACACCGAATTTTTTGTTGTTGCTTGATAAAATTTAGGTTTGCGTTAGTTTAGTGGAGAACTAAGCCGCATGTAGCAAATGAAGTTACATAGTATGCTAGTTATAAGTTATAAATTAAATTAAAGGTTTTCAAAAAAAGATAAGTTATAAATTAAAAATACCATTCGTGTAGGATTGAGATCGATTCCCAGTTGAATGCAACGGTACTCAGAACACACGGCAAAAGTGTCGCCATTTATTGAAACTGCATTTGATTTTGAAAAGGAATAACCACTTGGTGTTGATGTTGCATTATTGGGTATTTCAGCAGATGGTTTTTCTTCAAGAACATGCTTCATTTTCATGATATTGATTCATATAATCTTGCCTAATCAATTGTAAAATATAAAAGACTTGTTTACGATGCAAGAAAAGTAGGACATATTTAACAAGAGGAGACTTTTTCGTTGTTCAATCGCCAAGAACATGAATATTATAAAAAGCTTAGATGTTTCTTGCATTGCATTAAATTAGGGTAAAAAATTGAATTACTTTTACATTAGCTTTACTCTAGAGCATCCAAATACCAAGCTAATCAAGGATTAGATTAAATAAGAGACTAAACTATATTATATACTCCATTAAAGTAGATGAATATAAAGAGTAAAGCATTTTGAGATTTGGGTTCAATTTTCAATTACATTATATTGCACTATATTGAACTGGGTTAGAATTGAGGTTCAAAGAAGTTATTGGGCTTTAAAGCCCAAGCATAATTCTATCATTGTACACAGCATCTACTCTGATTAAAATTAGTTTAAAATTCTGTGTCATTTCTAATGACGAGCTTGACATTGTTTCAAAATTATTAAAAACCACTCATAATGATGCATGATAAAGATAATCATACAAGGTTTCCATGTAATAACAACTTTTAGTATTTGTAAAACAATGCCAAATCCACCTTGAAGTAATTATTTTCGTAATTAATATATATACGCACACAAAACATGAACCTAAAATCAAGCTTAATATAGTAGTGTAATACTTGATAAAATAGTTTTTTTTATTGAATATAGAAAAATAGAAAACAAGGGGTAAACGACAATTTGTCCCATTCGGTTGTAGTGTCAAAATTTTGACTAAAAAAATAAATTTCGTTAAAAAGTCGTTCACTGTAATTATTGAGGAAATATGTCAAAAAATTTATCAGTGACTGAAATATGTTCGAGTCCAAACTAGCATCACCCGTGGTCCCATTGCCTTGCTCTAGATTGGAAGGGTATACGTGGATTGGATAATCTTAAGAAGAAGATGTAGATGACCGCAATAATATTATACAACTCCACTAAGTTTATATTTAACTGACCAAATCAATGGTCTACACTACTTTTTTGCATTGTCATGATTGATTGTCCACTTTGCACTTTGAGCTACCAAACACACAATTTATAACGATAAAATATTAGCCGCCTCAATTTTACTTCAAATGCATTTCCACTTCAATGGCAGGTACTATGTCAAAATATATTTAACAAGATAAAAAAATTTAGAGAATAATAGATAAATTTTGTTGATATAGGGCTTATTTTTAAATGGTTTGACAATAAAAAAAACAAATAATTTGATTAAATTTTTACACAAATAACCATAAGCTCAATTATTTGTTAGGGGTCGATTTGTTAATATCTATTGTTAGGATAAGTCTCGCAGTTTTTCTATTAACAACGTAACCTATGAGATTCATGTTATGCTTAGAGAAAATCATGATTTTGAGACACATGCGAAATAATGTAGGATTCATTTTCTTCATTGTTTAATATAAACATATATTGAAAATAAATTGAAAGAAAACATTGATAAAGATGATATAAACATGCACTACCAAAACCAAATGCCTCCAAGTTAAAAGTATAAACAAATTTAAACAGATTTTGTTGTTAAAATAATAATGCTACAAGCAATTTCCTATCAATAACTTTATTTTCAGTGTTGCATTTTATTATAAAATGAAGCAAGACCCATTCGGGTCTTCAAAATTTCAAACCTATTCTTTTCTGGCGGCGGCAATTCATCACTATATATACCTACCACTGCAATTCCTCGCAAGCAGTCGTAACAAAAAAAAAATCTTCAAATTAAGCTTCAATGGCTTCTTCTTCTACATTTCAATTCATAATCATCTCATTCCTAATTACAATCACAATCCCCTTTACATTTTCACTAACAAAGCCCAGAGCTCTCATTCTCCCACTCTCCAAAGATCCAAAAACCCTTCAATATGTAACCCACCTTAAAATGGGAACCCCTCTTGCCCTTAAACAATTTGTTTTTGACCTTGGAGGCAAGCATTTGTGGATGGATTGTAGCGACGAATCCTACATTTCGTCGTCTATGAGAAAAAGCCTTTGTGGCTCAGCTCCTTGTTCCGTCGCTAAAGCTACCTGTAGCGGCGCTTGCTTACCTGGCCATCATAGGCCAGGCTGCAACAATGAAACTTGCTATGTCATCTCTGAGAATACTGTTAAAGGCGGCCTTGAAGTAGGCCTAGTTTCCCGAGATGTCATTTCGCTTCAGTTCACCGACGGAAAAAGGGCGGGAACTCGTGTTTCGGTGCCTGATTTTATCTTCGCTTGTGCAGATGCTTGGGATTTAAAGAATGAGAATTTAGCTGCCGGTTCTAACGGAATGATTGGTTTCGGCCGGGAAAGAATCGGGTTTCCTTCGCAAATTTCGTCGCTATTTGGTGGAAGTTTCCGTCCCAAATTCGCCGTTTGTTTGCCTTCCAATTCGAGTTCTTCCCAAGGAGTGGTTTTCCTCGGCGAATCTCCTTATGTATTTTATCCTTTCTACAATTCGTCGCAGGATATCGATGTCTCGTACAGACTCACATACACGAGACTTTATGTAAACACGATCTTCACAGGATCATCGACTGTAATACGAGGACCACCATCGCCTGACTATTTCGTCAAGGTCACATCCATTTTGGTAAATAGAAAACCGATTAAGATAAACTCAAAATTGCTCGAGTTTCATCACAACGGAACTGGGGGAACAAAAATATCGACAGTCGAACCATATGCTAAGCTCGAAACCTCAATCTACAAGGCATTGGTGAAGGCATTTGAAGAGGAGATGAAGATGTGGAATGTGAGCAAAGTACATGGCGTTGCGCCTTTTACGGATTGTTACACAAATTTAGGGAAAGTGGGGATGACAGGATTGGGAATTGGGGTTCCAGACATTGCGTTTGTTTTCGAGAATGATAAGAATGTTTTTTGGGAAATGTATGGAGCTAATACCATGGTGGAAGCGAGCCATGATGTGACGTGTTTGGCATTTTTGGATGCGGGCGATGCATCGTTTGTAACAACGCCTATAGTCATTGGAGCACACCAATTGGAGGATAATCTTCTTCAGTTTGATCTTGCTTCGAATCGGCTTGGATTTACTTCCACTCTTTTGTTTGATGATATTGAATGTTCTAACTTTAAATTTTGATGAACATGTAAGCGGAAGTTTTATCGTGAAGTAAAACAATATTGGGCCTGGCAGATATTTTCACTAATTAGTTTGAGGCAGTTTGTAATAATATATACAAAATTTGTTATACATTGACATATTTGTACTGAACTATTATAGAATTCTTGTGTTGTGTGTTCAATGTTGGTTTATTTTTTTTGACAAGGGAATTAAACCATTTAATGCACTCAAGTGTTTTTTTTTGCTAAATATTTTCTTAATGTTTAATAAGAGAAAGGTACCATTCAAGTCACAGTATTTTCATTATTAGGCCTACCCACTTGTCCGGCTCATGCCCACTTCCACTGGCCGGTGTAATTGGGCCTGAGCTATGATTCTTATGGGTTGTGCTCAAGATTTGTGTGTGAATACACAGACTTAGCCCGCCCAACAAATATATATATATATATATATATATATATATATATTTATTTATTTATATAAAGTTTTAGAAAAAATAATCTGAAAATGGAAAAAAATAGAAAAAAGAGTTATGAAGAGTGGTTTCCGAGGGAGTCGAGTTAATGATTGATTAGTGGAATGGTTCTCGATTAATGATGTGGCTTTTGGTCACATGATATTGACATGTTTATTAATGGGATCCAAATAACTAAAACTCAATACACATATCAAAATCATAATGTTGGGATCAAAAGGTAGATCATTGATCCATGAACATTGTATAAACACTTATATTAGTGAGATTAGAGGAGAAGATAATAAAAGAAAATAAAAATAAAAGTCTTTCGTTTATTCTTAATAAAAAATTAAAAATGGGTGAATTATTAGTTATACATGTAGAGAATACATGGGTCGGGAGAGTATTGGGCTTGATAGTTTGAGTGTGCATATAAGTGGGGTTGAGCCAATCTAATACAAAACCATTTGCTTATGTTAAGGCTCAATATACTCCACTTATATATTACTCATAATTCTTGTTTATTACCAATGTAGAATAATCCTAACATCTCCAACAATATAACATGAATCACTATTTAAAGTTAAAACAAAGGAGAAAATGGTGACGTGGCATAGATGACTTAATTATATTGAAAGTTAATCTATTAGCTCATGGATGATGATGAACAAACATGAAGTTTATGTATCAAATTAAGAAAATATGTATAATTGATGTATCATGAACAAAATTAAACCCGTTCTGATTTATTAAATTTAATTCTACACCTAAAATTACTTTACTGCCCCAATTAATGGACAATATTGTTTGGTTTACCCCCACAATTTTGATAGATTTTCAGTTATACAAAATGTCAACCAAATCACGATTAAACCAAAACTACTACCCATACAAAGAGAAAACATTCCAGCAGTGTGAATGTGCTAACATAATTAAACAAGTTATATTGGAATATTATTGTGTTTAAAAGGTGGAGAGAATACGATTAGACACTTGGTCTAATCAGCGAGCTGATTTTGAAACTATTGGCTCTTTGTAGTCTACTTTCAATGTATACTAAAAACTTGGCTAAGTAACTATTTTGGCCTCAATCATCTTAATCCTTCAAAGTTTCTCATTCTCTCTTCAACTTTAATTAATGCAACAGTTCGCAGCTTATTATTGACTTGAGTTGTAAAACTAAAACTATGTTCGTACAAGCCTATAAGGTTGCATTGCTCAATTTGCTCCCAAGGTCTTATCTTTTATACTTGGATTGAAAGTTGTAATACTGTGAATGTGGTGATTCGATTAGTGGTTGAGATTTAGTCTGATATATCATATAGCTTTACAAATAATCAATTACAATTTCAATTATTAATCACAACTTTTAATCCAAATCCGGCTAAGAGATAATCATAACAAGCTGGCAACTTGATTTTGCAATTTATAAATACCAGATTTGCTTTCTTTGTTTCAAAAATAAAAACAAAACAAAGTCAACAGCGCCTACATATTAGATCAATCCTTACAAAAATATTGTTATTAAATTCCCAAAAGCCAAAAACCCAGCTGGATGAACACCCAATAAATACCCCCACAATCACAAGCAATCTCAACCATTCAATTCCAATGGCCTCACTCTACAACACCTTAACCATTTTTTGCATTCTCTTGTTCATCAAACCCTATTCAATAGCAAGAAGCCAAACTTCCTTCAGGCCAAAAGCACTAGTCCTCCTTGTTACAAAAGACCCCTCAACAAACCAATACCTAACCCTAATCAACCAAAGAACCCCTCTAGTCCCTGTCAAACTCACCGTTGACCTCGGCGGTCCATGTCTATGGACCGATTGCCAGACGGGCTATGTCTCTTCCACCTATAAGCACGCGAGGTGCGGTTCGGCCCAGTGCAAAGTCCCGAGCCGGTTAGTTGGCTGCACGCAATGCTTTATACCCCCTTCAGTGCCGGGGTGTCACACTGATTCGTGTGGCTTCCTTGCCGATAATCCAATCACGGGAACTATATTTGTCAACGCTGAGATTGGTCAAGATGTTGTGGCGATTCGGTCAACTAACGGGTCGAATCCCGGCCGAGTTGTGTCAGCTCCTAAGTTTATTTTCACTTGCGCTATCACTTCTATGCTTGAAGGTCTTGCTAGTGGTGTTAGTGGTGTTGCTGGGCTTGGTAGGAACAAGATTTCGCTTCCCGAACAGTTGTCTTCCACTTTTAGTTTTCGGAAAAAATTCGCTCTTTGCTTGAGTTCGTCGCGAAAGGGTTTTGTTATCTTTGGCGACGGTCCTTATTTTTCGCAACCGCATAATATTGACGTCGCTAAATCTTTAATTTACACTCCGTTGGTTAAGAACCCTTTAAACCCTGGTAAATCCCATTTCGAACCCGATCCTTCGCCCGAATATTTCGTAGGAGTTAGCTCCATTAAAATCAACGGAAACGAGGTTCCGCTAAACAAAACATTGTTGAAAATCAATGAAATCGGCTATGGAGGAACCAAGATCAGCACCGTAAAGCCTTACACTGTAATGCACACCGCGATTTACAATGCTTTTAGCGACGCTTTTATTAAAGAGTTGGCTAATGTACCACGAGTTGCAGCAGTGGCACCCTTTGGTGTTTGTTATAACTCAACGTTCACAAGTGCGACTCGGGTTGGGCCTGGAGTTCCTGCAATTGATCTAGTGTTGCAAAGTAGTGATGTTTATTGGAGGATTTTTGGATCCAATTCAATGGTGGAAGTTAAAAAGGATGTGCTTTGTCTTGCATTTGTTGATGGAGGGAATTCGGAGACGATGAATTCGATTGTTATTGGAGGGCATCAATTGGAGGATAATTTGTTGCAGTTTGATCTGGCTGCTTCAAAGCTTGGATTTAGTTCTTCACTTCTGTTTAAACAAACTACTTGTGCTAATTTTGATTTTACTTCTAATGCTTAGAAGATGATGGAAGTGTTGCGTGAATTTGTGTTTTCTTATAATAATTTGTTTTGTTATAAATATGTTAAGAATAATGATGAGAAGTTTGTGTATTGTAATGTCAATTATGATGGTAAAAATAATTTTTTGTTACTAATGTGATGATGGTAATAAATGATGTTAGTTTTTGAATGGATGGGTTTTATTTTACATTTAAAACTTTTAATAAATGATGTTGTTCTTTTATATGAATAAAAAAAGCTTTATCAATAAGAAAAGCTTTCAATTCAAAAAATAACGGATGTTACTTGACATAATCTTTTATTATACATGCATAGATTCCACAAGTTTTTCCAACTGAACTGATGTTTGAGACCGTTAAATAAGCTCCATGTATACACCATATTAAAATTTTGGTCAAATGTATTATTACCCCCTCAACTTAACTTCAATAGCTGGATGTCATATCTAACTTGCAAATGAATCAGATATCCTCTTCAACTTGGTAAAAGTGAACCACTTAACCTCCTCAACGCCACGTGTCAAGATTTAGTTGGTTTAACTTTTCAAAAATATCATTTTTCTGATTTTAATCTCTTCAACCAAAAGTTGACACGTGGCATTGAGGGGTCAAACTGGTGCAATTTTGCCAAGTTAAGGGGGGTAACTGATCCTTTTGAAAGTTGAGGGTGGTATCCAATTTTTAAAACCAAGTTGAAGGAGATAATGATGCATAGTTGAAATTTATTGGTGATGGCTAACTTCGTGTACAAATTTTATATCCTCACATACTCTAATATGTTTCAATTTTTACTTCATAATATGTGAGTCCAAGATTTCCATCCTCTAAAATTAATTTAAAAATATTATGCATAAATATGTATTAGGCTTGAAGCATACACAATATACTCTATTGGGTATTACAGAAACCAAAAATTAAATCACTCGTTAGCAAATTTGCACTTCTAAGAACAATCTCATCTTTTAGAATTCGGTGCATGTGTAGTTGTATATTTTTTTTTGAAGAAATGTGTAGATGTATATATTAAATGGAAAGATATCATAGGTTAAAAAGATATCTAAGAACTAAAGTACATGTTTAGTTCATTCAATTTCCAATTTAATTAAAAAAATCAATAATTTAAATTTCTTCAAAGAAATAATAAATTTTCACATATTTCAAATTTGACGAACACCCCCCGCTAAATTTGCAAATAGTTGACTTTTTTTAGTCAATAGTCCTTTATCTTGAAATACGCTCCGTACAAGTAAGGGATGGCAAGTATTACATCAATTATCCAAATCAGATATCAGAACTTAAAATAATATATCAATCTAGATGAAATTAAAGCCCTATGATCAAAGTCAACAAACATTTTTATAATCATTTGCCGCGTAATCTGAAGCCACCACTTTTGACAAATCAAATTAGTCCACATGAGACACGTCTACATCTTGGCATAAGTCACTTCGGTACATAATCTATAGAGAAAAGATCCTATGATGCAGCAATCAAACAATAGAACCATAAAACTACTATCAGAATCCATAAAACTCGCATGAACATGGTGGCCAATTCTTCGGATAAAACATAAAACTAACAACAAGTAAGTTATGATGATGTTAGATATTAGCGAGGAAATGGACGCAATTAGCTACTTAACTGAATATGCAAGCTTACAATTGTAACTAATTGTATATAGCTGTAACCAATTGTGTTTAGTTTTACAATTTTGTCCTCTTATGCCAAGTTGGCAAAGAGATTACATAAATACTTACACTGTAATTGAAAAGTATTATGGAATGAAATACAACCAGATTTATTCTCTCTACTCTCTCCTCTCC
>CATIWQ010123276.1:0-17594 GCA_949673415.1 Euphorbia schlechtendalii | reverse complement strand
GCATATAAAACTCATAGTAAGAACACTACTAGATATTACTCCACTTAAAACTTATTGGTAGCATTAAACTAAAACTATATAACTTATACTAATTCATGTTGCATTGAAATATATATCGAAACTTACTTGGAATGTTGCTTTCACAACTCATCCTTGCCAAATGCTAAATGTTATGCCAAAACACTCACACTCTCAACGTGTGGTCATACACGAAACACTTTGTTCAAGATATGCACTAACATCAAACTTGAAATACCTAACAATAACCTTGGAACATATGTTAGTATAGTTTAGGTATGGATAATGTATAAATAGCACAAAATCAAGAAAAATTTTCAATTTCTTCAATTTTTTACTTTATTTATTTATTTTGGATTTTTGGGATTTTTTTACAAATGCCCCCACACTAAAGAATACAATGTCCTCATTGTGGAAGATTTTATTAAAATCTAAAAACTAAAAATGAACAACTAGTCTAAAAATTTGAAAAAGAAATAAAGAAAAGAAAAGAAAAGTGTAAACCCGTTCTATTGAGAAGGAGAATCCGAGAGACTAGGAGTAAATTGACATTTCTATTTTCTAAAGAAAGAAAGTAATTTTCGAAGCATCAATTTATTATTTCTTTAGAATCTTCATGTCCCTCTTTATTACTCCAAGTTCCGCTTGGCAATTGTCCAATTTTTGTTACATGCTTGCCTTCCAATCTTCCGGAGCTTCGTCTTCCTCTTCTTCCTCTTCTTCTTCAATAGTTGGAGCTTTTCTATGAAGATGTCTAGTGGTGGGAATAGATGGACCGACTGAAGTATCTTCATGAGTCGAGACTATCATCTTGGTGCGGTTGGAGTAAGAGTAGAAAGAATAGACACCATCGTTCTCTTGAAGAAGTTTGGTATTCTTCAAATAGTTCCCATCCATATTGTGAGCACGGGATTTTGTACCAGCTCGTGCATTCAATAATGATGGCTTTTCGGGATTTTTATCCTTGGATCACATAGTTTCCGACCATCCGATGATCTTCAAATAGGAGTTCTCCTCGTTAAAAATAATGTTTGGGACCCTAAATAAATATTTAAGACCATAGAAAATTTAAAGGCTTATAATATTTTTAAGGGTAAAAAATAATTTAATTGGATTATTTGGAAATATAAGTATATATATATAATATAATATATAATATTTTAAAATAAAAAAATTAAAAGCATTGGACCAAAGAAATCCCAAATCCCAAATGGGATTTCTTTGGCCCCCTCGGCAAAGAGTTTGACGAGGTTGCCCAATGAGGTTGGTGAGGTTGCCAAACTTTTTGGCGACCTTGCCAAACTTTTTCGCCGTTTTTGGATTTTTTAGGATTTTTCTAAAAATAGTTTGACTTTTTTGGATTGAATAGGGCTCGAAAATTCAGAGAAATTCTCCTTTTCAGATAAAAAACACAGACAAATGCTAAAAATATTTTCTTTCTTTTCTTCCAATATTTTCTTGGATCCAAAAGACATTTGGATTCCAACTTTTAAATTTTCTTAATCTACTTTTCTTTAAAATATCCTCAGATATTCTCGGGTTTAAAATAAATTTAGAACCCAAGTCTGATTATCTTTTAGGATATATAAACACTTAATTTTCCACATTAAACCACAATAACTACAAAAACGAACGAGGAACGCTCCCGGGGATCGAACGGATACGCTGAAGTGGATTCACACCGAAAGAGTAAGCCTTTGAGTTCCTAGAACTGCAAATTCTGCGCTCATCGTTTGCTTCATCTCTTTCTATTTTTTATTTGTGGACTTAGGTATTATTTTTATTCCTTATTATTGTAAATGTTGTAACCTTATCCTTCATCTTTCATTTCTTTTCTTTTAATTTCTATGTTAGAATACCCCCACGAAGGGAATAAAATATATTTCCAGATAACAATCCTCACCACTTTGCCATGCGGTCATCTTCACTAATAAAATTGACCAACATATGTGTAAATAAAAATGAATCAATTTTTATTTAAATTAACAACTTTAAATTGTCGATATTTTAATTAGGCCACACGGGCCTCGCTAAAATAAAATCGAACATACATGCCATATCTTGTGCTAACCTTTGTGAATGCAGGTTAGATGTATGCCTAGGATTTATTTTCCTTCGTATTGCATATATTTTTACGGAAATTGTAATTAATAGATTAGGCGGACGGTTGCATCCCCCGAGGTTTTGTAATTTTTGTAATCTTTACTTTTCCGCATTTACTTTCCGCATTTACTTAATGCTTGATGTATGGATTTATTGCTTTCCATTTGTGCGTTAAAACATGCATTTAAACTCAAAAAATGACCTAGGTGCGAATATGCATAACTAAGAAAATACGGTTTTCTGTAGATGTAATATAATGTGATCACTTAAGAAATAAGCAACTTATCCCGGACCCGAATCTCTGTGTCTTAGTAGGCCGTACCCCGGACGTTAAGACTCACAAGATTCTAATTCCTAGAAAGAGATAATCCAGGTGGTGACTCCACACTAAGAGACGGTGGATTCGGGTTCGACCGATCAAAACGTTTTTCGCTTTCTCAACCAAACCTTCTCCGAGTTCCTGACCCGGTGCACTTTTCAAACACCCCGGTGGAGCACGTTTATCTTCTCCTTGCGCTCTCAGCCCATTGCTCCGTGTCGCCCGCTCACAGTGGCGACTCCGATGGGGATTTTTTCTAAAACTTATTTTTTAAAGGTTTTAGATTTTGGATAAGTGCCGAAAATTATTGATCACATTATACCATTTTCTCTTAATTATGACATATTCATAATTTCACGTTGTAATAGAAGGGATTAGCCCATAAGTTTAAGGTACCCCTTTTACCCCAAAACTTTCTCTTGTACTAATCTGCCTCTTTGAGAAAAGATAGTACTTGAGCGGGTGGAGCACTTATTGCCATATCGCATGTACCTCCCTCAACCCATTTGGGGAGAGGCTTGGAGTGTATTTTAGTGCAACAAGAACCTTCTACATCAACAACCCATTTACAAACCACATGTAAATAAGCCATAGGCATTTTCCCTAGGGTGTTACCCAACAAACGACCATGCATTATATTTTTCTGCAGCTGCGCTCCTTAGTATCTTCATGGTACTAAGATGAACCAAACTAAGGATAGAGACTAGCCAAAAACCCTACACGCGGGAGTTTTATGGTTGGAAATTTGGACGTTGCATGCTATGTGCTATATGTACACTACTTTCAATTTTCACTGAACAAATGTCATGCTAACCACGAATTTTTGTGTAGACACTTGAACGCACACACTCATGATATTAAATGTATATATCACGATACCAAACCAATATCACATACACTTAGGCATAGTTGACACTATAGATTGTGTCACCCTACGATAACATAAAACCACTTAGGGACATCGCTTACCCCTTTTTCAGCGAGATGTCCACTTGACATCCCTCTATTAGCCTGAACATGGCAAACATACCTTCCTTTTACAACGTGATGTCCACTTGACATCCGACACTTAGCCCACAAGGGGTTATAATATAGCCTACACATCATCTTTTAGATGTTCACTCGACATCCAACTCACAGCCCTTCTGGGGTAATTATACACACCAGAAGCCCAAACGGGGCAAATACCTACCCAAAACCATTTTATCCTACATTAAAGGATATCCCAGTTGATGTCCTAAACCCACACGAGGTGAACCTACTTCAAAAATCTTACCTTACAAAATCTTCAAGGGTATATGCTTCATACCCAAATCATTCGCCCACACGAGGCAATAATTCACTTATCACCACTTACCCTCAAATAGTGATGACCACACAGGTATCCGAAACTTAGCCTAATTGGGCAAAATAATCAAACCATTCATTAGGTAGCTACATACGGTAGTTTTTCATTTCATTAGGGTATGTCACACTGCCTACGAAATCAATTTGACCTCCTCATTCCATGAGACCTAGTCAAAGTACAAAACCTCAAATCATTGACCTATTACCACATAGGTAACTTAATCGCCTCACTTACATCACTCATGTTACGATATCACACAGATATCGTACAAATCTCAAATCCAACCCCCGTTGTTGGATTTTCATTTTCACATGTTTTCATTTTTACCTAATGACTAACCTGTTTGTTTCAAATGGATTGACATACATGTCATTTCACATCATGACATGCTAACCCCTTGTGAATGCAGCCATAACATTAAATATCTCACGCATTTCCCGGATCATGAATCATATCACGAATCTTACATGCATGGTCTAATATTCTGCTCGTGTATCAAAGGGGCTTGGAAGAGGCCTGCTCGCTGCCTGGTTCGCATTTCCCCAATCGTAGCCAATCTAGAGGGGGTTCAGTACACTGACTCAAGTGAGGACTCATGTTAGACTTAGAAACACACATCTTTCATGACTAATCCACAAGGAGAAGGTACGGGGGAGGATCACCCTGTCCTTACGGAATAAAATTCTCAACAATCGTCAATGAGATCCGAGATCGTAACTGCCTTGAATGCATTTGCCAACAGCGAATAACTAGCTACGCTCATTCACCAACACGTCGGGAGAGCTCAGAATGTAGTTTCCAGCCTGGAGGTCACCCTTAACAATGTCAATCCAACAGGGGGACCTCCCACCTGACACATGGTGCCCCTAGCTCCAACTACCTTTTATCAGTTCAGGGCAGGACAAAGTCGGTTGAACCAAAATCAATTCTTCCCTGGATAAACTATCCAGTCAGTGTTCATGCCAGGGCCTTTCTACCAAGGAGTGGCCCAACAACCCGTTCTTAACTAGAGTACGTATGTCGCCTCACAGTTCTAGGCACCTCAACTACCCCAATGTGCGGCATTTCCCCAAGGGAAATATAGCTCTTATCCAAGCATGGGAACACCATCCTCCAACAACCAGGAATGGCGGACTATAAGGAACACATACCTAGCACAATCGATAATCAGGGATGAAGATAGCTTATCCCCAAACTTTGTAATGGCGGAGTTTGAGAAGTACATAGGATCTGGCAACTCGCGCTCTCACTTGATGCATTATCAAACGGTGATGAGAGCATTAAAGGTCAGCTAACGGATGATGGCTAAGCTCTTTGTCTTCACATTGGGCCACCCAGTTAATAAATGGTACAACCACCTTTCGCTGGACATAGCTATTGATTGGAATAGCCTTGTTCAAGCTATGCTGGGGCATTATGGTTTCAACGCTCAGATGGAAATTACAATGCAACATCTGGAGGCTATAAGGCAAAGGCAGGGTGAGAGCTTCAAATCCTATTATGCACATTGGATGGCCACATAGGTCAGGCTTCGGGCTCGCTTAACTCTACCAAAGATGATAACTAAGCTACTGGACAGTGCACTGCCATCATACAGGAATAAGTTTGGGTCAGACATCTTTTCGAGCTTTCAGGAAGTGTTTGATAAGGCGGATAGGATGGATCACTTTGAATCCATGGACACGTCTGGGGGACACTAACTCATGATGAAAGATGATGTAATAAATTAGCTTTTAGCTACTTTGCCCATGAGGCTTTGAATTTCTAAATAAATTGAACTTTGTTTATTTGCTTGATATTCTATTGATGACATCACGCATTCTCATAAGCATACACATAATTTTTTTAGCACATGTGACACTTCATTTCATGAAATTAATTTGGGTATAAATGGATTCCCCAAAGTCATTGTAATTTTAAATGATTTGACTCTTGAGAGAAAGTGAGAGACAAACACATGTACTTAGACAACACGTGATAGCAATAACTTCCTCTTACAAAGATGAAAGATCAATGGAAAGATCTCCAAGCACGAAATGAGCATTGACTCAGTCAATCAAGGGAACGAAGCATGCAAAGATCAAAATGATCAAAGCTAGGATAAAGCCAAAATGTCGAAAAAGCAAGTTGAGACCAAACAACTAGCAGAATGTCATAAAGAAGGAGTCAGATCATTGAACACGTCAACAACTCCATCACACGACTCACCACAATTCGTGAGGTAATAAAACAAAAGTCCAAAGCAAATTGAAGCTCCCTTAAAGGGCCAACTCCTTCACACGGCTTGCTACTATTTGTGGGGCAATCATCGCACCATCAAAGGAAACGTCGATGATAAAGACTTATCGTCAAATACATCTCAAGCCAGCAAAGCAGCATGAGCACCAACCAATAGATCAGAAATGCTGAACGAGTCAACAAATGACATGTGGACATGGACGATGACCGATCTACCAAATCTACCAAGTCTTACACAATTGCTATCATGCATAGGCGAAAGAAATAAATCGATGAAAAGCAGTACGAATAAAAAAATAAATTTGTATTCAGCCTGTCAATTAACACTCGTTTAGTTGAGCAAAAATTATGACCTCTTTTCAAAACAAAAAAAGAACAGTCCGCTGAGTTGAAAACCCGAAAAGGGCGGCTCATGAAAAACTTAGGACATCGAGACAACCACATTGATTAGAAAACCTGAAAGGGCTAATTGATGGCAGGAGTCAAATCATTTGAAACATTTATACCCCTATTAAGTTCATCAATGAAATGTCATTTTTGTTGAATCTTTATGCACATGCTTATTTTGATTGCTTGAAGGCCAATGGTAGAATATCACAAGTAAACATCCAAAAAATGAAAAAATAAAGAGTAAAAATAAAGAAAAATAAGTCTACTGGATTGAAAACCTGAAAGGGCGGTCTAGGCAAAAATTAAGACAAGGTTCGATAGATTGAAAACCTGCAAAGGTGATCTATGCAGAAATTAGAACCAAAGAAATATCTAATTCATCATCTCCTCCTCGAAAGGTACGAGGCATCATCAACCTTCAATACTTCAGGCAAACGGCTTCTAAGCGATCATTGCCGATACAATGCGGGATCAACGACTCATCCAGATTTTCCTCAAATGAGATCCAAGCTTTAAACTCGAATCTGATTCAATGAACCCATGGTAGTCGTTCTAAGGAGTTACCGATGGAATCCCCAATAAGATAAACCCTAGGGGAAACCATGCACCAGCACAAGAAAAGGCTCTTCAATGAACGAAGCCCACGACACCTACAACAGACGAACATACATCATATGATAAATATTGTTCATGCATAAAATCATGCATACATTACATATGCATCATGTTATTTACAGGTAAAGACGATGCCAAACTAGGGCAAAACTATCTTGATAAACAAGAACCTCCACATGAGGAACCTACAAATAAGACGATGGCCCACTCAAGCCTAAAGTCAATGTTGCAACAATTTAAAAGCCTCCTAAAACAACGGAGAAATTTCCGGGACATCCTCGAATTTCCATTAAACTTATTTATTCCTCATGTTTTAATTTTTGATTTAAGGAGCAAAAATTTTTTCTTCGCATAAACTCAATCAAATAATTAAAACATGCATCACAAAGTGTATTAACATTACACCTTTTTTTCTGATTTGTCACAGGAAGCAAGTCAACATCCTATTAAGGAAATTCAAAACATAACCGAAGAAGGAAACAATTATCTCCATGGCTGAAGAAAGAAACAGTATCATTTATCAACCGAAGAATGAAATGGTTGCCAACCACTAAAGGGATGCTGCAGAAAGAAACGTTCGACCTGCCCACAAGGGGCACCAAGTACCTAAGGGATTCCGAAGAAAGAGACGGACAACCTTGTGAAGACACAGCGCCAGATTAGAAGGCCTATGTTATTACCAATTGGGAACAAGAAGTCACCAACCACACCGGTCAGGTATTCTCTCTATCCCTACGCTCATTTCGTGTGATCATACTGGTTATACAACCAGCAATTATCACACGAGGGGAAACTATGAGCACGGGATTTTGTACCAGCTCGCTCGTTCAATGATAACTGTTTTTTGGGATTTTTATCCTTGGATCACGTAGTTTTCGACCATCCGATGATCTTCAAATGAGAGTTCTCCTCGTTAAAAATAATTTTTGGGACCCTAAATAAATCTTTAAGACCATAGAAAATATAAAGGCTTATAATATTTTTAAGAGTCCAAAATAATTTAATTGGATTATTCGAAAATATAGGTATATATATAATATTTTAAAATAAAAAAATTAAAAGCGTTGGACCAAAGAAATCCCAACCCCTCGCCAAACTTTTTTGTCTTTTTTGGATTTTTCGGGATTTTCCTATAAATAGTCAGACTTTTTTGGATTGAAGGGGCTCGAAAATTCAGAAAAAAAAATCTCCTTTTCAGATAAAAAAACACAGACAAATACTACAAATATTTTCTTTCTTTTCTTCCAATATTTTTCTTGGATCCAAAACACATTTGGATTCCAACTTTTAAAATTTCTTCATCTACTTTTCTTCAAAATATCCTCAAATATTCTCAGGTCTAAAATAAATTTAGAACCCCGAGTCCGATTATCTTTTTGGATAAATAAACACTTATTTTTCCATATTAAACCACAATAACTACAAAAACGAACGAGGAAAGCTCCCGGGGATCGAATGGATAAGCCTAAGTGGATTCAAGCCGAAAGAATAAGCCTCTGTGTTCTTAGAATTGCAAATTCTGCGTTCATCGTCTGCTTCATCTCTTTTTGTTTTTTATTTGTGGACTTAGGAATTATTTTTATTCCTTATTATTGTAAATGTTGTAACCTTCTCCTTCATCTTTCATTTCATTTCTTTTAATTTCTATGTTAGAATAACCCCACGAAGGGAATAATATATATTCCCAGATAACAATCCTCACCACTTTGCCATGAGATCATCTTCACTAATAAAGTTGACCAACATACGTGTAAATAAAAATGAACCAATTTTTATTTAAATTAATAACTTTAAATCGTTGATGTTTTAATTAGGCCACACGGACCTCGCTAAAATAAAATCGAACATACATGCCATATCTTGTGCTAACCTTTGTGAATGCAGGTTAGATGTATGCCTAGGATTTATTTTCCTTCGGGTATTGTATATATTTTTACGAAAATTATAATTAATAGATTAGGCGGACGGTTTCATCCCCCGAGGTTTTGTAATTTTTGTAATCTTTACTTTTTCGCATTTACTTTCCGCTTTTACTTAATGCTTGATGTATGGAGTTATTACTTTCTGCATGCGCATTAAAACTTGCATTTAAACTCGAAAAATGACCTAGATGCGAATATGCATAACTAAGAAAATACGGTTTTCTATAGATGTAATATAATGTGATCACTTAAGAAATAAGCAACTTATCCCCGACCCGAATCTCTGTGTCTTAGTGGGCCGTCCCTTGGACGTTAAGCCTCACAGGACTCTAATTCCTAGAAAGAGCTAATCCAGGTGGCGACTCCACACTAAGAGACGGTGGATTCGGGTTTGATCGATCAAAAAATTTTTCGCTTTCTCAACCAAACCTTCTTCGGGTCCCCGACCCGGTGCACTTTTCAAACACCCCGGTGGACCTCGCCTCTCATCTCTGTGCACTCTCAGCCCGTTACTCCGTGTCACCCGCTCACACATATACTGAAAGTACTCTCCCGGTCTTTGGACATAGGGGAGTTCATTTCTTGCACCCAAGATGATAGTGGTGATGATTTTGGCCGCCCCAATCTTATTTCTCATACTTGTAGAATTCTTCTTCATCATATCCCAAATAATATCCACGACTTCTGCTTTTTGCTTCATCAAAGTACAAGAAAGAAGAAATAAATCTTTCTTTTGGACTTTGGTATTCTCTACTCGATAAAATACCGAAGTGGAAAGATATTTGTGGAGTAGGAGAATGCACTCATCCTTAATAAGTTTATTGGGAGAATTTTTTGGATCGAAAACTCTCTTACCTGTTAAATCTGCCCAAACTCAATTTAGATGAAAAGAATCCTTCATGCTTGATGAATTTACAACTTCGAACCCGAACCAAGCACTCATCATCTCCATTGTCACAGTGTAATGTCTTCCTTGGTTATGAAATTGAATCGCCTTATTCCGTTTATCTTCAAAATCCAATGTCACTAGACATTCTAAAATCCAATCATGTTTTTATGGAAATCGCATCTTCACAAATCGGCTTAAACCCAAATCAGCAAGATACATCTCCATGTGTTCATGGAGACCTAAGGTTTCCAAGAATACCATATTAAGAAAGATCATACCATTGATTTCCAACTTATTCAAAATTTGGAATCTCTTCCCTTCTTCACGTGATCGAATAGGAAAAGGACAACCATATTCTTGTTGGTAATTTGGGATTTCCCTTCTATTTGCGACTACCTTGACACGAGGCATATTGGTGTTTTGAAGTAAGGTTTGAAAAAGTTTAGATTGTAGAAGAATAGAGATAAATATTTTAGAACTTTTGTAAGCTTTGTAGAAGTTGTGGTGGTTATGGATTCAATCTAGACCTTTATATAGAGTTCTAATAGGCCATTGATTTTCCAAAATAGTCAATATAGTCGTTTCTCCTTCAAACTAGCTGTTATTGGCAGTTTTAGCCTTCTGTCATGTGTTAAATCATGGTCTGTAATGGTTATATTCTACTAGCTTTGCGATCCCGAGAGCCTATATCGATCATGACTTTCCTCTCCACAGAAACAAAAAGTTTCACTGCATATTATCACGAGAGCGATCTATAGTTGCAATAGTGACTTTCTATTTTCCTTCTATCTTTTCAATATTATTAGACTTAGTCCTATAAAACTTAAGAGAAACAAACAAACATGTTAAATATAAAATTTAAATATTTACTATTCAACAAATTTTTGATAGATAAACAATTGAACATACAAAAGAAAACAAACAACAAACAAGAAATAACAAACTGTACAGAATTCCTAAATCTAAATGAAAAGTGAATACTCACTTGGGGGGAAGTGATTCTATCATTAGGTCAATCTTATAGTAAGATTCTTGTAGATCTCGCTCGATATCAAACACCAACGTATGAATGTCATCGATTTTCCTATGAATCAAGATCTGTGCCTCTATAAGTTCATTCAACCTTCCGCGGAGGTTGGTTGTACTACGTTCTTCCTCCCTCGCGATTTCTCATTCTCGACGTCTATCTGCTTACACCCTATCATCCCATGATTTCCAATCATAGGTGATTCTATCAACTCCAATGCACCTGACCAGAAACCCATACTCGAAGAAAACATCCGTAATTAACTCTAGAATTTCATCTTCATCAGTAAAGACTTCAGTGGCATAGGGCATTCTCCCAATCTGAATTAACAGATTCGCCATAGTTTGATAGCCATACTTTATCATTCTAGGGTTTTGTGCAGCAGACATGAGCGTCTCCATCATAATCCTCGAAATACCAACAGGTATGCCATCCCAAATTGCTTATAACATAAACAATTCTTCAGGAATGACAAGGTCGAATGATGACTTGCCAAACAATGCTCCACTTAAATAAAAGTGTAGTGCGAGCAAACATGGATCACGAATCCACCGGCTATAGGCAAATTCACTTTTGTACTCTGTTTGGCCAGTCAGGCGATTCCAAGTTAGTAAGGGATCCCATCTAGAAATCATCTTATAATAGTAATCCCTCGGAAAACCCATATACCTTTCCAGCGCTTTCCTTGTTACCTTATATTCCCTTCAATGGTGATGACAGATTAAGCAATTCTTCCCATCCTTCTTCCAAACCAGTGTGACCAACATCTCCATGCAGTTGTCTACACTGTTCCCCAGCATCATATTCGAGTAAATGATGAAGTTAAGTATCCTTAAGTAATACATAACACTGTCATATACACCGAGGTTGGTGAAGCTGTTCCTATGAATAGTATAGGAACTCTTAAACTTAGCTGTCCTTATGACTTCATAATGATCCCCTTCTTCTCTAGAGTGGATCGGGAATGGAACTTCATACCATTCTTGGAGATTTGTAGGTGGAACTAGGTTAGATTTGTTTGCGATAACCATTGTGAATGAAAGAAAGGATTGAAAGAAATGAAGTAATTTCAGATTTGGAAAAGATTTATTCTTTGAAAGGTAGAAAATCAGATCGAAGAAGTAAGGATTTATGATCACCCCCATGTTAAATTTATAGGGGTTGGTGGAATAACTATCGAATAACTACAAAACTGCTGCAGTTATCGCACTAGTGGCGATCGTGATTATACATCGCGATAGTGACTTATAGAAGTTGAGAAACAGAGAGTTTTATGACGGAATTCAAGAGCGCGAATGAGGGTCGTGAATGCGAATAGGAAAAATAGAAGAATTTCTTCTATTTGTTGATAATTCAGATGTAATAATATGATGTATCACCTCAAGATGATTCGTTTCTAAAGACCAACTAGAGTTACGGGGTAAAAAAAATAGTGAATTTTTATTGGAGGGATTTGGATGATAGATAGATGAATGGATAGATGTATGAACAGACTAGAAAAGATATAAAATACAAAGATATTCCCTAAGGATAAGTTTAGCAGAGAAAAACATGCAAAATTCTCAAGAGTATTTTGTACACTAGGTAACTTCAACAAATAAGGTTTTAGACGCCCTAATATTCAATAGTTCACCGTAGAGCAACACATAAGATGACTTTTCTAAGTCTAGGGTAAATGAATTATGACACTTATAAGAACCTGGATAACTATAATACTATGCTTAGTACAGGTCGCTCTCACATAGCCATATTTAGCAAGTTACCACTCTAAAAATATTGGCTCACTAAACAGCGTTATAATCACAGATCTAGTGATTATACATAATCTTGTTAACCCTGAAATCACTCTTAAAGTTAACTCGAAAGAATATAACTTAATTAATATAAGAGATGCAAAATGAATTACTCATTATGACACATGGACATATCATAAACTTCGAAATAGAAAGTATGAGCAGAAAACAAAGTAAAGTTGTAAGGTATGCAAGTGAAAGCTAAAGTTGATCAAATCGTAGCCACTCTTTAATGGGAGTCGTCAATTCCTACAATTCTTGCGCCTTCTTTGAATCCGGTCTCTACTCGTACAAAACCTTCGCTAGGATGCTATTTTTTGTGAATATCGAATAAAAGAACGTTGAAGAATGAAAAATTTTATTGATAAGTTCTTTGCAATTACACTCATACAACAAACGCTCATATTTGTGTAGAAATATAGTGATCGAAATAGGAATCGAATCACTTATACATTTTTCTCGCTAAGACTTTGAACTAGCGAAATCTATAAAATTTCTACTTTCTATCTATACATACATGTCTAACATGTATCACACTATCAATCCAAATTCTCTACCTTATTTTTTTACCCCAAAATTGGTGGGTCTTAAACCCTATTTATAGAGCATGAAGGGTTGCGTCTATCCAAATGAAGAGTCGTGTCCATTGGCGAAGAGTTGTATCACTTCATTTTGATTAAATGCAAAGATTCATCCTCATCCACAATGGAAAGGCACCTTTTAATGAGTGGTTGACTTCCAAAGGGTGTGTTTTCGGTTGGTAGTTAATGGTGGTTGATCGTTGTTATCTAGCGTTTGGTAGTTGAAAAGAGATAACAAATAACCATCACCATTACCAACTGCCAATCCCATGTCGTTATCGTGAACTTTGGTTGGCAGTTTTCTATTTATGAAGAGTGACAAGTCGCGATCGTGAATAGGTGTCACTATCGTGAAATGCTATTTCTTCATGATTCTTCTTTGCAACTTTGTTGATCTTTGACAACTTCGATCCTAAGCCAAATCTTTGTGTTCCACGCATCTTTTTGCACCTTTTTCACTCTTTTTCCATATAATTCAACTTTTGATCATTTTACTCCCAAGATTTCCCTAATTTCTTCACTTGTATAAAAAACAACTGCATACCAGGTGAAATCTTTTATATGAAGTATAAAATGACTCAAAACCATATCGTTTTATGATTGAAAATATCATGATAATAAGTGTAATTATACACTTATCACCTTCCACTTTCTTACCAGTTTTGACATATTTTATTCTTCATACCAGTTATATACCAGATTCTTACTGTTTTGATTCAATACTTTGTAGAGATTTAATTTTCATGTTCTAATCACTTTCTAATACATTTTCATTACTTTTCATGATTAATTTAACACAACTTGTTCTTCATACTAATTTCCTACCACTTTCTTACTATTTTTGACCTTTTTTGTTCTTCATACCAGTTACATACCAGATTCCTACTATTTTGATTCAATACTTTGTAAAGATTTATCTTACATGTTCTAATCACTTCTAATGCATTTTCATTACTTTTCAAGATTAATTTGACACAACTTGTTATTCATACCAGTTTCTAAATCACTTGCATACCATTTTCTTATTAGTTTTGACCTTTTTTTTTCTTCATACTAGTTACATACCATATTCTTACTATTTCATAACATTTTCCTACCACTTTCTTACTAGTTTTGACATTTTTTGTTCTTCATACCAGTTATATACTAGATTCTTTTTATTTTGATTCAATACTTTCTAGAGTTTTATCTTACATGTTTTAATCACGTTCTAATGCATTTTCATTAATTTTCAATATTAATTTGACACAATTTGTTCTTCATACCAGTTTCCTACCATTACATACCACTTTCTTACTAGTTTTGATATTTTTTTATTCTTTATACCAGTTATATACTAGATTCCTACTATTTTGATTCAATACTTTGTAGAGATTTATATTACATGAATAAATCACTTTCTAATGCATTTTCATTACTTTTCAAGATTATTTTGACACAAATTGTTCTTCATACCAATTTCCTCCCACTTTCTTACTAGTTTAGACATTTTTTGTTCTTCATACCAGTTACATACCAGATTCCTACTGTTTTGATTTAATACTTTCTAGAGTTTTATCTTACATGTTCTAATCACTTTCTAATGCATTTTCATTACTTTTCAAGATTAATTTGACATAATTTATTCTTCATACTAGTTTCCTACCACTTTCTTACTAGTGTTGACAATTTTTATTCTTCATACCAGTTATATACCAGATTTCTAATATTTTAATTCGATACTTTGTATAGATTTTTGTGACATGAATAAATCACTTTCTAGTGCATTTTCATTACTTTTCAAGATTATTTTGACACAACTTGTTCTTCATACCAGTTTCCTGCCACTTTCTTACTAGTTTTGACATTTTTTGTTCTTCATACCAGTTACATACCAGATTCCTACTATTTTGATTCAATACTTTCTAGAGTTTTATCTTACATGTTCTAATCACTTTTTACTGAATTTTCATTACTTTTCAAGATTAATTTGACACTCTTCATACCAGTTTCCTATCACTTACCTACCACTTCCTTACTAGTGTTGACATTTTTTGTTCTTCATGCCAGTTATGTATCAGATTGCTACTGTTTTGATTCAATAATTTCTAGAGATTTTTCTTACATGAATAAATCACTTTCTATTGCATTTTCATTACTTTTCAAGATTATTTTGATACAACTTGTTCTTCATACCAGTTTTCTACCACTTACCTACCACTTTCTTATTAGTTTTGACATTTTTTGTTCTTTATACTGGTTACATACCAGATTCCTACTGTTTTGATTCAATACTTTCTAGAGTTTTATCTTACATGTTCTAATCACTTTCTAATGCATTTTCATTACTTTTCAAGATTAATTTGACACAACTTGTTCTTCATACTAGTTTCCTACCACTTAGCTACTAGTTTCTTAATAGTTCTGACATTTTTTGTTCTTCATACCAGTTGCATACCAGATTCTTACTGTTTTTGATATAAAACTTTGTAGAGTTTTATTTACATGTTATAATCACTTTCTAATACATTTTCATTATTTTTAAGGTTATAATTGTTTGTTTATTGCTATGGAGATAAACTTTTGACATGTATTTGTGTTACCTACCATACTTTCATAACAAATTTGGCATAACTTGTTCTTCCTACTAGTTACATACCACTTACCTTCCAGTTTTAAGCAGTTGAAAAAAATTTCAAAAAAGTATATCATAATAGATGGCGTTTCGAAGATATAAATGAGATGAACAAAGAACTCCAAAGCAGCATGTCAGAAAAATGAACGGTTTGAGAGATAATGTCGAAATAAGATAAGAAAATTAGAAAACAAACGTTAAAGGTATGGAAGATAAACACAACAACTTTGGAACATATAGAAGTTAAATATGAAACTTAATTGGTCAAATAATTTAAGACACAAAACTTGGATTGAAATTATTCCTAGCTTTCAGCCCATTTATAAAATATCCCCCCTATATTAATTTGTTTAACTTTCAAGATAACCATATTCTAATCTCCAACAACAAAATGAGAAGATTATAGGAATCAAGATTTAAACACTAGCAAACTGTTTTTATTGAACATATTAATGAAGTCATGAAAATAGTGTAGGACATTTATGAAAACGTAAATTAGTAAATAACCTCATTCGGTAAATTGTTATCTTAAAAATTGTAAATTAGTTAAAACGATAATATTTAATAGATGGAGGGAGTACTGTCTAAGCCAATGAAACTATAAAAATTGATACTCCTACACTTTCTTTTAATTGCCCCATTTGGGCTTACTTAAACTTTAAGGCATTGTTTGGTTCGCGATATATATATTCTTATTTCACTCTTTCCTATATTGCAAACCAGACAATCCGCACAAAAACAATTATCTGCATCGGCATTAGCAATAAATATAATATTTCATGATCGGAGTAAACATATTGAAAATATATTAGTTTATCAATATCATGAACAATTACACTCTTTTCTTTTTTTTGTGAAGAAATTGAATTTTTGAAGAGGCTGGGTATCGAACTCAAAACCTCGCACCTTCACTTCAAGAGATGTACCAATCGACCTACACCCAAATGATCTCTCTTTTGTTCTTATAACATTGACCTCATCTTACGGTCCATTATAATATAATATAAAATTAAGTTGAAAGTGGATTGCTAGAGGTGTGAAGTTATTTAAGATTTCTAACTTCCTTTTTTCCCTACTAGTCTATTTTTTTATAAAAAAAATATATCATTTTATTAAAGTATGTGTTGAGGTGACATTGAAATGCACAAGTGTAATTCCACTCAAATATGATATATTTTGCAGTCCATTGAGGGCCTAAAAAATAATTAAGTTGAAAAAAAATTTGAATTTAATTAAGATGTAAAAAAATATGAAATGATTAAGATGAACGGGGATCTGAATGCCAGCATGCATATACGTGTATTATGCACACGAAGAGGTGGGAAAGATAGCTTGAAAGTGAGGGATGACATATATATTTGACTAATGTAATTATTAGTGCAAGTCATGGCGCGCGTACACATATATACACACACGCGCGTATGTCTATATATATATATATGTATGTCTATATATACATATACATACATATATATATATACACACACACACACACACACACACACACACACATATACATATATATACACATATACATGCATACATACATACATACATACATACATACATACATACATACATACATATATATATATATATACACACACACGCGTATGTCTATATATATATATATATATGTATGTCTATATATACATATACATACATACATACATACATATATATATATACACACACACACACACACACACACACACACACACATATACATATATATAC
>CATIWQ010123271.1:0-11820 GCA_949673415.1 Euphorbia schlechtendalii | reverse complement strand
CTTATACTGTACTAACATATTATCCAAGGTTATTGTGAGTGTTAGGTATTACAAATTTGATGTTAGTTCACAACATTTACCAAATTGGCAAGGATGAGTGGTGAGTAACATTCGAGAGCAACATTCCAAGTAAGTTTCGATTTATATTTCAATGCAACATGAATTAGTATAAGTTATATAGTTCTACTTTAATGCTTCCGATAAGTTTAAGTGGTGTAATATCTAATAGTATTCTTACTATGAGTTTTATTTGCAAATCTTGAATAAATCCTATAAGTATTAAGTGTCTTTAAAGTGTTAGGAAACTATAACCATAATACTTTGCAATTGATCAATAAAGGATGAGGGTATTAAAGAAAAATCAAAAGAAAGAGAGGATAACCAATGAGTTATGCAAAAGGTGAGGAATGGTATGGAGTAGAAACTGCAACCGTTCATTGAGTGAAAAGAAAGAAAAAAAAAGCATAGCATGAAAAATGGGTGCAAAGTACAAAGTACTTCAAAAACATATGCTTAAAAGAAAAAAATGAGAGAGTGGTATGGAGCATAAAATGCAACCACTGAAAAAAGGGGAGAGTGGTATGGCGCATAAAATGAAACCACTGAGAGTGTTTTAGCATCCTAGGTTACCTAAAAATTCCTTGAGAGAAATTGATAAAAGTGTGCTTTCTATGTCCTTTATACTTTATACTATGCTTAAGAGAAGGTAATATTCAAGTATGCATATAATGCTTATATGATGATGCGATTCGGTTGACTCTCCATTAAGAACAAAGGTATGCAACTGAGCTATATAAATTGCACATTACTAATTTGTGGGAAATTTCGAACTTCTTCTTGAAATCTTTTGCAACATGGAATGTGGTACGCACTGCAATAATCTTTCACCAAATAAGGTACGAACTTGTTTACCAAATTTATACACATCTGTTGAATTTACCTTACGGACAAGGCAAAGTGTGGGGGTATGATAAGTATGTAATTACACTTATTATCACATTAATTTTATACAATAAACACTATAGTTTTAGTCATTTTTATACTTCATATAAAAGATTTCACGTGGTATGTAGTTGTTTTTTTTATGCAAATGCAGATACTAGGTAAATCTTGGGAGTAAAATGAGCTAAAGTGGAATTCTATAAAAAAGAGTGAAAAAGGTGCCAAAAGATGCGTGGAACTTAAAGATTTGGCTTAGGATCGAAGCTATCGAAGATCAGTGAAGTTACAAGAAGAATTCTGAGTAAAACTCAATTCACGATCACAACAATCATTCGCAATTGCGACTTGTTTACTTCAGATGCAGAAGAATGCCAATCAAAGATTCACGTCGTGACATGTGTATGGTGCTCATGACATGGACAGTTTTTTGGTATTATCTTTTTAACTAACAATCGCTAGATTAGTATGAACAACCAGCATCAACTACCAACGAACAGACACCTATCGGGAGTCAACCAATCATGAATAGGTGCTTATCCATTGTGGATTATATCAAAGCTTCTCAACCAATCACCATGAAGAGATGTAATCTTTCACCAATAGACATAACCCTTCGTTTGGATAGACGCGACCCTTCAAACTCTATAAATAGGGTTCCAATCCTCTTCAATTTCATGCATTCAAGAAGTGCAATGAGATAGAGGGAAATATTAGAGTGCATGAGAGAGATATAGTGTGTGTATAGATAGAGAATTCGCTACGTTCATAAGCGTTAGTGAGAAAAAGTTTAAGTGATTCGAATCCTTGTTTCGATCACTAGATTTCTCTATATTCTTGAGCGATTGTTGTATAAGTGTACTTGCAAATATCAATAAAAGTTTTTGTTCTTCAATATCCATTTGTTCAATATTCACAAAGAATAGCATCCTAGTGGAGGTTCTGTATGGGCCGAGACCGAATTCAAAGCAAATGCAGGAATTGCGGGAATTGACGACTCCCATTAATGAGTGGATATGGTTTGATCAACTTTAGCTTTCACTTGCATACCTTACAACTTTGCTTTGCTTTCTACTTATGCTTTCTATTTTGATGTTTATGATATGTCTTTGTGTCATAATGCATATTTCATGCTAAGTCTTTTATGTTAATCAAGTTATATGCATTGGCGTTAATTTTAAGAGTAGTTTCAGGGTTAACAATATCATGTATAATCACTGGATTTGTGATATAATGCTATTTAGTAAGCTAACATTTTTGGAATGGTAACTTGCTAAATGTGGCTATGTGAGGGTAACCCGTACTAAGCATGGTATTAACGTTGTCTAGGTTTATATAATTATCTTAATTCATTTGCGCTAGGTTTAGAAAAGTTATTTCATGTGTTGCTCTGCAGCGAATCATTGAACATTTGAGTGTTTTGAACCGAGTTTGTTAGATTAGTTTAGTGAATTGTAACATATTTGCTGAACTTGCATGTTTTCTCTGCTATACTTATTTCATAGGGAAAATCTATATATTTAGATTCTCTAATCTTTCATACCTATATTTACTCATAATTCATTCTAACCCTCCTATCCAGAATAACTATATCTTATTTTATTTTCTTTTTATTCTACTTCCCTATTTGATCTTTAGAACTAGTTCTTCCCTGTGGGATCGATATCTTTTAAAACTATATTACAACTGTATACTTGTAGTTATCATCATTTTTCTATTTGATAAGAGGTACTAACAACACCTATACTTTACGTGAACAAGTTTTTGGCACCATTGATATATAGCCGAATCTTATAAACAAACTATTAAACTTATCATAGAAAAGTGGCAACACTCGTACCATTCTTGTAGGTTTGTTGGTGGAACTAGATAGGATTTATTTGCGAAAACCATTGTAAATTCAAGAAAAGTTTGAAAGAAATGACATAATTTCAGATATGGAAAAGATTTGTGATTGGAAAGGTAGAAATTCAAATTACAGAAGTGAGAAATTAATGAACTTCGCACATCAGTTTTATAAGAGTTAGTGGAATAACTTCAAAATTGTTGCAGTTATCGCACAAGTCACGATCGTGATAATTTGTCAGGATTATGAATTAAAAAATTTGAGAAATAGAAAGTTTTATAAAGGAATTCACGAGCGCGAATAGGAAAAATAGAAGAGTTTCTTCTATTTATCGAGAATTCAGATGTAATAATATGATGTATCACCTCCAAGATTATTATTTCATATTCTTTTTCACATCCAAGTTAGGATTGAAAAATTATACTGTTTAAGAAAGAAACAAATAAATATAATTAGAAAACGTACCATAGTCTCTAGCAATTTTATCTCTAGAACGCACTTGCCTTCCTCAGCAACGTTGCCAAAAATTTTATCACAAGGTTTTGACTATACTAATTTAGAGGGCTTATATTCGGTGATGAAGCCAAAAACCTTGTTCCCCACTTTCCTACTGATAAGATAAGAGTTCAAAATGTGAATAGGTGTTGTCACTACCGCTTATCAAATAGAAAAATGGTGACCAAGGCAAGTACACAATTTCGATGTAGTTTTAAAAGATATAGATCCCACAGGGATGGAATTCGATTCTCAAGACCAACTAGAGTTATGGAACAAATGAAAGTAGATAATTTGATTGGAGGGTTTTGATGGTTGGATGATAGACTGATAAGTAGATAGATGCATGAACATATTAGAGAAGATGTAAACTATATTGATATTCCCTAAGAACAAGTATAGTAGAGAAAAACATGCAAAATCATCAAGAAGATTTCTTACACTAGATAACTTCAACAAACTCAGTTCTAGACGCCTAAATATTCAATAATTCACCGCAGAGCAACACATGAAATGACTTTTCTAGATCTAGGGTAAACGAATTATGAAACTCACAAGAACCTAGATAACAATAATACTATGCTTAGTACCGGTCACTCTTACATAGCCATATTTAGCAAGTTACCATTCCAAAAATGTTAGCTCACTAAACAGCATTATAATCACAGATCCAGTGAATATACACAATCTTGTTAACCTCGAAATCATTCTTAAAGTTATCTCGAAAGCATATAACATAATTAATATAAGAGACGCAAGACGAAATACTCATTATGACATATAAACAAATCATAAACTTCGAAATAGAAAGTATAAGTAGAAAACAAAGTAAATTTGTAAGGTATGCAAGTGAAAGCTAAAGTTGATCAAATCGTATCCACTCTTTAATGGGAGTCGTCACGCAATTCCTGCGTCTACTTTGAATCCGATCTCGACTCGTACAGAACCTCCTCTAGGATGATATTCTTTGTGAATATTTAACTATTGAATGTTGAAGAATGAAAACTTTTATTGATAGGTGCTTTGCAATTACACTCATACAACAATCGCTCAAATAAGTGGAGAAATCTAGTGATCGATGTAAGCATCAAATCACTTATACATTTTTCTCGCTATAACTTTAAACGTACCAAAATCTAGACAATTTTCACTCTCTATCTATGCATACACCATATACCACCTATCTACCATATCATGCCATACCATCCCATGAAATTGGTACGATTTGAACCCTATTTATTGAGTATGAAGGGTTACGTCTATCCAAACAAAGAGTTGTGTGCATTGGCGAAGAGTTACATCACTTCATTGTGATTGGATGCAAAGTCTTATCTTTATCCACAATGTAAAAGCACCTTTTCATGATTGGTTAACTTTCAAAAGGTATCTTTTTGTTTGGTAGTTTATGGCAATTTGTGACGGTTGATCATTTTTATCCAGCAGTTGGTAGTTGAGAAGAGTTGACCAATAACCATCACAAATCGCGATCGCGAAATACATGTCACTATCGTGACTAATGGTTAAAAACTTTTTGTTTTGAAGAATAACAAGTCACGACCGCGAATGGGAGTCACGATCATAAATTGTGTTTTTTCTTCAGAATTCTTATTTCAACTTTACCAATCTTCGACAGCTTCAATCCTAAGCCAAATCCTTGTGTTCTATGCATCTTTTTGCACCTTTTTCACTCTTTTTACATAGAATTCCACCTTTGATCATTTCACTTCCAAGATTCACTTAGTTTTTGCACTTGCATAAAAAATAACTACATACCACGTGAAATCTTTTATATGAAGTATAAAATGATTCAAAACCATAACGTTTTATGATTGAAAATATCTTGATAATAAGTGTAATTATACACTTAGCAAAAATACTTGTTGCAGAAGTCAGCTGCTACATTCGTGTCTAGCATCTTGTAGTTGTCCTCCGCCACTATTGGTAGGCTTATGATTAGTATAAAATTTTCTATCCCAAAGTATACTGGCTGACCTCCAAGCTCTATTTACATGCATTCCTTATTTTTCTAATTTATCTAATGGATGAACAAACTATGGAGCTGCCTATGTGCATGCCTTCATCGTGTTTTGTTTGAAGAATTTCCGAAAGATAGAATCCTACATCCTATCAATTACACTAATCAAAGTGTTATCTACGATGTACTCGATGATGCATGGGTTTGAAACAACTTTAGCTAGGGTAGTGTATTTCGAACCCCTTGGTAGGACAAGATTGTATGGTTGCACATGTGTGGATTTGATTTTTTATTGTTAGACATTATAAACAAGAAGTACATACCAGATACATACAATGTTTCTATTTCCTAACATTTTCATCTTCATACTAGTTAGATACAAGTTACATACCACTTTATGTATACGGTTTGCAACTTCATACCAGTTAAATACCATTTACATACCACTTTCGAAATTCGGTTTGCAACTTCATACTAGTTAGATATACTAGTTTCATACAATTTAGCAGATCTTTCCCACTAGCTAAATATAAGTTTCCCTATAATTAGTTTGAATAACCAAATCATATTTTTTCTAGTTTGTTCACCTGTTTCTTATGTAGTTTCATCCGAAACATATTTTAGACACTTATTTTCCTTAGTTTTCAACTTCTTACTTGTTACATACCAGTTACATACCACTTTCTGGATTCGGTTTGCAACTCCACACTAGTTACATACCACTTTCTAAATTCAATTTTCAACTTCATACCTGTTATATAATAGTTTCTTACAATTTAGTAGATCTTTCCCACTAGTTAAATATCAGTTTCTTACAATTAGTTTTTAATGACTAAACCATATTTCTATTAGTTTGTTTTTACTTTTTTCCTTATGTAGTTTTATCCAAATAATATTTTATACACTTTTTTTGAGTTTTTAACTTCATACCAGTTAGATACCAATTGAATACCTCTTTGAATACGATTTTGCTCTTCATACCAGTTGTATACTAGTTTCAAAATGGATCTATCCTACTAGTTAAATACTAGTTTCCTTTGTATCGTTTTATCAAACAATGACCTCACACATAAGGATTCGTATTTTTACCTCTTCTAGATTTTGAACTTCTTCATTTCTTTGAGGTTGAGCTTTCTCTTCATTGATTTTTTTTCGATTCTGATTTATCTTTTTTGGCTTTTTCTACTTTAGGTGCCATTGTTTCTATATTTCGTGAAAAATTCAATGTTAACATAAATTATTTGCTTATTGCACTAGATTTAGTTTTCGGAAACTTGAAATACTTACCGTAATCATTGAGATGTGCAGAAGTTGAAGATCAAAGAGTTCGAGAATAAAAATTACTCGAACTTATGGTTTTGTGAATTGAATGATTGTAGAAAATTTATTCGGGTATGTTGATTTTGTAGGCAGAAGTATTCGAGGATGAGAGTGGGATCGTGAGAATGAGAGGGAGTGGGATTGTGAGAATGAGAGTGAGAAATGGTTAAGTTGTGTATGGAGCATATAGCAGGTGATGCGTTTGGGAGGAACGTAAGAATTGAAAGAACTATTCTTGATTGGGTCAAAATAGTTAGGGCCTAAAAGTTGGGCTAAAATTATTCCTAAATTTTAGCCCATTTATAAAATTTTCCCAAAATTATATATATGAGGTTAGTAACTTTGAATTAAAATTATAATTATGTTATGATGTTCAAACAAGGTATGTCCAATAAAACAATGCTTGATTAAAGGACCAACGTTCATACCCCAATTATCAAGTTAATCTCAATGTGGGGAAGGAGAGTAACAAGGAGTAGTTAGATTATGTACTGATGAGATGGGGGGGGGGGGGGGGTTCATATAGGGTTTTAGTGAATACGTGGCATATAGGGATCCACTTGCAACTCCTGTCGACTTATCGTTAGCAGTGGGAGCATGCGTCCAATGAGCACATTGGCATACTTGTCTAGCCTAATGAAGGTGTTGGCTTGTGGCATGGTAGAAGCCTAAGAGTGAGGTCTATGATGTGACCTCCTCTCCTCCTAGTATTTGATACAACAATAACTGAGACTTCTGTACAGTAGTGTTGATGCTTACGTCACTCTTGGCATAACCGAGGCATAGGGAAAAGTCAGTGACGTGACCTCTCCTCCTCCAAGCACTTAAGTCGGTTATAGGGAACTCTGCCGTGCTAGTGAGGCTCTATACTTGGCTGTTATCTTGCTTTAAACAGCTTAAACGATATTGTTCGTTTTAGTATTGGTTACGACCTACCTCACGACTTTAAAACGTTGCACTAAAGTTAAGCCTTCAGGACCCTATTTATATAGAAGGCATTAAATCTTCCGAGAGTGATCACGATGTAATAATAAAAAGAATAAACACGAGTATAAATAATATAAAATAGATTATAACAAAGATGATGATAACAAAATTTCATATTACTTCCTCCCCGAATTAAATTATCTTCCCATTTCCTTGTCCTCCTTTCTGTACTCTATATAAATTCTATCAATTGTTTGTTTAAAAATAATTAAAAAGCGATGTATGCCATTTTTGATTGAGAGATAAAATGGGAACATGGACACGGAGATGGGGTGATTTAATTTCCTTTCTCCTCATTTTTGTTAGATTCTATTTCCTATTATTTTATTCTTTCCTATTATTTATATTCTTATTTATTCTTATTATAATAAATTTATTATTGTAGAAAATTATTATTATTCATACTTGTTATCTATAGTCTTCTATATGAAGGTTAATCAATACCTTAGTATAATTATTCATGCCTTCACAAATTAAAAAATTAGTTATAATATATAATAATATGAAGTGTAATTCAAGACTAACATCGTTATAATTGTCTTTAAATGCATGCATTTATAATCTAGCTAAAATGATATATGAAACCAAATGATTATTTTTTTGGTAATCATTTAGTTGAATTGGGATAAGGATAAATAGAATTGAAATATGACAATAATACCAGTTTCTTCCTTTCATAAATATTTTAAATTCAACCATTTTTACGCCGTGAAAACAGTTGTCGAGATAACTTTAAATCCACTTGAAAATGTAGTTATAAAATTTAATAAAAGGCTATGATTAAGACTGCTTTTTCATCTAAACAATGTATTTTTGCCAGCTTTTATAAAATACATGTTATATTAAAAAATTTTAAAGTAAATAAGAACTTTAAATAGAATTAAAAGCCAAAAAATATCTTAACTGCCCAACCTCGATGTTTTGTCGATTACACTCCTAAACATTCACTTTTTCCTATTAGTTATCCGAATTTTATAAAAATACATCATGTTACATGTCAACTTTTATAATTGATTGGTTTGATTTTTTAAATATATTATATTTAGAGGACAACTGATACATATATATTAGTTGAAGAGACTCATAATACAGATGAAGGAGACAAGTGGTGATAAACGTGCCAAATTGGTGCTGGAAATGTACTTCCTAAACTAAAAATATCTCTTGTATACAAAAATGCGTTTCCCCTCCAAACTTTATCCAAAATCAATATCATGTCTATAAAAAAACATAGACTATAGTACACGCCGTTTTCTCTTTTTATTGTGAGAATTACAATTTATTAGTTTAATTATGCTCATTTGTTGTTGTTTTCCGTTTAATAGTCTCGTGAATACTTTATAGCTTTACTTTGATATAATTTTACTTTTCTATTATGTAGAATTTTCGATCTTATACTAAACAAAATAAGATCATTTGTAATTTTAAAAGAAGATATTTGGTTTATATGGAATTAATTATATCTAATTATGTCATATTTGAAAATCTTTCTCTTGTGGATTGATTTGCGATTTGAAATATGCTACATCAAATTAATAACTTTTGGAGAAAGGTGAGTTCACTATGCACCTTCAAATATCAGGGAGAGAAGTTTCAGGTTCAAACACTCAATATTCTTCTAAAATATTCATACCTATAAAAAATAATCTTATTTGAAGTGTTATCTATAATGTGACTGTATTTAAAAAAATTTATTTTCTAATTACCATTTATGTGAATCGAAACTAAAAACTTTTATGCTAAAGATTTTACCATAAGATTAACTTTACTTTTAATTTTTTTGGTAGGCAAAGCGAAAGAAAAAGGGCAAACCTAGCCTAGGGAATAAAATGTTAGAATACGTCTTCAACTTCTTTAAGATTCCTATCCTGAAATCCATATATCTAGATTTGAATTCATTCAACCTATAAAATTATATTACATTGATAAGAAATAACCTTGATCCATGGTAGCATTGATTGCTGGATTTTGTTTTTCCTTGACCTTTTTACAGGAAAGATTCTTTTGATGGAATTGCTCTGAACTAATTATTTATTTTCATTCCCAATTTTCTCATAGAATACATACTTTTTCTCAAAACATACGTATATATAAAGGCTAAATGCATCAAGACCCCCCTGAAGTTGGCTCAGAAAACCCGATGCCACCCTTAACTTTCAAAAGGACTAGTTACCCCCCTCAACTTGGCAAAAAGGACCAGTTACCCCCTTAACTTGGCAAAAATGCACCAGTTTTCCCCTTCAATGCCACGTGTCAACTTCCGGTTAAAGAGAGCAAATCAGAAAAATGACATATTTGAAAAGTCAAACCAACCAGATTCTAACATGTGGAATTAAGAGGCTAACTGATGCATTTTTGCCAAGTTAAGGAGAGTAGCTGGTCCTTTTTGCCAAGTTGAGGGGGGTAACTGGTCTTTTTGAAAGTTGAGGGTGACATCGGGTTTTCTAAACCAACTTCAGGGGGGGTCTTGATGTATTAGGCCTTAATTTATAATTGGAATAAAATACCTAGTATATTTATATAGTTTAAAAATTTTTAAAATTAGAAACATATAAAATTTATTGTTAATGTTGGGCAAACAAATATACCACATAGCTAAGAAAGTTGAGAAAGTCTTAGTTCATAAGTATGGATAAAATCTTCATTGATATGTGTCATTTCAGGTTTAAAGCCCTTGAGCAAATCCATAAGGGCTTAGGCCCAAGTGGACAATAACATATCATTATGAGATATTTGGTGTCCTTGGGCTTCGGAGCATCAAAAAGTGGTATCATAGTCATGCCCCGAAATTTGCCGTAGTGTGGATGAAACCTTGAAGTCTCAGACAAAGGTGGCAATAAGGATGGCAATGGGCTGGATCTAGATCCGATTAGACCCATATTTTCATCATTTCAAGGCTGGATTATATCTGATCTGCCTTGTGCCAGCCTTGAAATTGTGATAATATGGGTTTAGATAGGATCCAAATCCGGCCCATTGTCATCCCTAGGTGTCAAGCATTCTAGTTGATCACCAATAGTATGTGAAATTGCTATTTCATGAGGACTCCCCATGATCAAATGGGTGTTCAAGAATTCCTCGGTCAACATCATCCTCTTGGTCCATCTAGTCTCAAATCCCCATGGTGAACTCATAATCTACACAAGTTGGGAATTTTTTTAAAAAAACACAACACACTAGAAGTGGGACAAACGAGAATGAGCCAAGACCACTTTGCGAGAATCTTCTTTCCAACTGGAAAATGAGGAAACTGAGGAAAATCCCTGGTCATCTTCTTGGGCTTTGGCAGTATACCTTTTTTTAAAAAAAACCAAATCTGCACCAACAATGTCAAAGTCAAAACAAGCATAATGAACAAAAAAAAGAGGGGAGAGTTCAAAATTTTTACTCCGAGAACTTAAAAAGAAGATTTGAACTTGACAATCCTATTCTTGGCACATTGATCAATGGCCTAGTACATTTGTGCCAGCGTTTCACAACCGCAAGCATAGTTGTTGAATCCATCCAGATCAACAAGGATGTGCAAGATGTGAAGATCCACGATTGAATTTCCAGTGTGGAAAAAAACCAAGAAAGGGTAGTGGCTATGAAAGCCCGAGCCTCATAAGTAAGACCCTTACCGGCACCATGATCGCCCATCCAAAATGTCATAAGGGCCTGGCACGAGACCTTGTCCCTGACGATACTTGAAAAATCGATCAACGCTTGAATGGTAGTATGATTAGACCATCTTCTCAAAAGTAGGGGAGTGATATCTTTCCTCAAATAAGGATTAACTGTTATGATGGTTATACATCAATTGTCCCACCATATCATCGATAATAGTACACTCGACTATGGCCTTCGTCTAAGGAGAAAGACACTTATGCCATTTTTTGACATGTTGGATGCTACCGCCTTTGTGCTCGAAAACCTGGTAAAAAGTATCACGAATACTTACATAAAACACCTGCATAAGAAATCACAGTTTTATATTCCTGATAATCACATTGATTATCAAATTTTTCAAGCATGCATCATTAAAAAAAATTATCATTGTATTGTTTGCGTAACTCATGGCACCTTACAATAAACAAGATATATAAAAACAATTAAGCATCTAACAATTATTAATTTTATGGTAAAATAATGATATTCATTTTCTAAGGCAAAGTAAGTCTAGAAAATTTTCTCAGCATAGTAGCATGAATATAAATTCAAGTTGCATCACGATTATATTTTTATATAAATAAAAATTTTAGTTGCAAAAATGAACTAA
>CATIWQ010123263.1:0-10538 GCA_949673415.1 Euphorbia schlechtendalii | reverse complement strand
GTCTCTTGTGTATAGCTTTGGTGGAGTTGTCTCTGGCTATATCTCGGATACAGAAGTCTTCAAAATCTTCTTCTAGAAGCTTCATGTGCTTCTTATTTTTCTTTACCTGCTTATAAATTTGCGCAAGTAGTTGCATGATTTCATCAGAAATATTGAATTTGGAATTTACCTCATCATTAGCCTGGTGAGATTTTTCTTCTGAAGATGATAGTTTCTCTATGCTGCTATGCCAGGACTCAACTGTTGGGAACATATCATCTGCAACCATGAAGAATATCTGAGCAGTTTCCTCATTTCCTGAGGACTCAGCAGAGCTTTTTTCTTCGCTATCGCTCCATGTTGCTACCATAGCTTTCTTTCCTTTGTCCTTTCTTAGCTTTGGGCAGCTTGATTTTATATGACCTTCCTGGTGACATTCAAAACATGTTATAGGTTTTTGATTCTCACCTTTGGTTTTATCCTCAGATCTTCTGAACTTGTTTTTCTTCTGGAGATCTGACTTCCGAGGAAAGCTTCCCTTCTTCTGAAACTTTTGAGGAGTCATTGAGTTCTTCTTTAAGAATTTCTTAAATCTTCTAACCAGCATGGCCATATCCTCATCGTCCTTTGATGAACTTTCACATACTTCTTCTGCTCTTAGGATTATTGCCTTCTTTGCTTCATGCTTTGACTTTTCTTTCTTTTGAAAGTTCTGCATAGAAATCTCATGAGTAATTAATGAACCGATAAGCTCATCGTACCTGTAAGTTGTGAGATCCTGAGCTTCCTCTATGGCAGTCTTCTTCGCCTGCCACTTTTCAGTCAAGCTTCTGAGAATTTTCTTTACTTGCTCCTCTTTTGAGAAGCTTTTTCTCAATCTTTTGAGCTCGTTGATAATGTTGGTGAATCTTGCATTCATGCTTGATATGGATTCACCTTCCTCCATTTCAAATAGCTTATAGAGTCGTAGATTCTGATTGATCTTTGATTCTTTTACTTTGTCAGTGCCCTCGTAGGTTACTTCAAGCTTTTTCCATATTTCCCTTGCACTTTCACATTTTGAGATTTTATTTTATTCTGCAGCATCTAAAGCACAATGTAAAAAGTTAATTGTAGTTGCATTACTCTGTAATTTCTTTATATCAGAGTCATTATAATCAGTCTCAAGTTTAGGAGAGACAACCCCATCTACAGTGGTTGTAGGTATGTATGGACCATTCGCTATAGCAAGCATGCATACATATCCTACGACTGTATGAAATTTTTCATTCTGTTTTTCCAGAATGTATAATTCTGTCCAAAGAACAGTAGGGATTTGGACATAGACAGCCCTTCTGGGAGTATCTGTGTGGTCATATTTCCAGGTAAGTGTTTTATGCTATTTTCACCCATATTAGTCTTTTACTCTAGATTCGTTAAATTTGATTTAGAGTTCCTGCTCTGATACCAATTGTTGGACTCAGTAAGGGTGTAAAATAGGTCAGAGGGGGGGTGAATGACTCTTTTTCGAGTTTACGCTTAACTTCAGAAAGTTACTTCTGAAGTTGCTTCTGAGTAAGCGTATGTTACTCAGAATCCCCTTTTATATTTTATGTATTTCTGATGCGGAATAATATGATGCAAAAATAAATGAGCTGAGTAAGGAAATGCAAACAGTGATTTTTATCCTGGTTCAGCCTCTGCCTAATCCAGTCCTCGGAAACTCCAGTTCAAGATTTAATCCACTATTAACTCTTCTTCTGGTGAAGAGTAAACCTTTTATAATGTCTTGATTGAAGTACCCTTCAACAATCTTTGCTGAGCTATACCAATACAGAAGTTCCATCCTTCTAAATCTGAGGCTCTGAGCTTCGTCTCTAATAAGTAACTTTCTTACTAAAACTTCGCTCCCTTACATTATCTTACCCTCAGCTTAGTGTAAGTTACAACAGTTTAACAATAATGATATTTTTGTGAAATTCTGAACTTTGTTCCAGTCAGTTCAATTACAAACAGATGAGATTTGGATGTTTACTGTGAGAAGGTTGGAAGCAGATTGAGATTTTGTTTTCGCTTTAGAACTTATGTTAGGATTCGGCAACCTTCTCAAATGCAAGAAATCTTCTTTTTATAGGGAGAAAAAAGTTTCCGTTGATACTGCCATTAATTTCCAACTTTGTTTCTGTTAATAATCCGTTAGAGAGCTTCGTCCAAGTCTGATTTGCACCATGCTGTATTAGGTTGATTTTGCGGGTCCACTTTGTACTTGCAGATATGTTTCAGACTAGCAATGAGATTTGTTCTTGAATTTGCAGCAACTTTTGTTTTGTAGCCGACGTAAGATCAGAGTACGCGGTGGCATTAAATGCTAAATCAGCTTTCTTGACTTTTTAGCGCCGAAGAATTGAGTTGACCTTTTGCAATCCTTAGAGGGGCCTTTTAACGGTTTGAGTAATGAGTGATTCTTCTGAGACATTTTACCCCTCATCTGATTTTAAATATATTCAAGTTCTTCTGATTAATCCTTGTGCTTCTGAGACGACTTTTTTCTGAACTCAGAACTTACAAAACTATATATCCTTCAGAATACAACAATATTAATATACGTGTAGTACAAACCAGATGAAAGAGTATAAAATTTTTCAAGTATACAATTCTTGAAATAATTTTTGTAATATGAAGACATTCTTTGTTATCTTCCTCCTCAGTTTCAAGATGATATATATTGCTGCGAATATCTTTAAAATTTAATAAATTTCAGTGAGAATTTGGGGAAAATAATGCATCATTTGTAATAAGTTTTGCTCCCCTTTGTAACATAATATTAGCTCTTCCGGAGCCTTAAATCATTTTTATTTTACCCGATATTGTAGTAATAATTGTTTCACCCATTTTTAGAGTGGAAAAATATTTCGCCTCTTTAAGAATAGTATGGGTAGTGGCACTATCCACAATACATAAATTTGCTTCATTTGCCTTGATGTTATATAATACCGGGAAAGAATTCATTTTCTTACTTTAGGATTGGTTGGATTTTTGATAGAGCAAGGTCGTGCTGATAACGTGTTGGAAAATAAAATATAACTGGAAGAATATTATAGCTATAAGAAGAAAAGCATAGAGAGAATATGAAAAAAATTTTATTTCTTATCTCTGAGGTGTGTTGAATAAGAAAAATTGAATCCTATTTATAGGAAAACTCAATGGCACAAACCGTAAATAATAAGGAAACATAATACATTAAATATTAATGATGTAGGTCATGCATTATAATGTTGCATAGTAATCGCATAGTATTTGCATAGTAGCCGCACAGTATTTAGCGGCTACCGACATATCAAATTTTCAACAATTATAATACTAGAAAGTATATTAATAACAATAATACTTTAAACTATCAAATATTAATTTTAATAGCTATTATTATAACCATAATTTCCATTTATTTAACTATAATAGTTAAAAAGTTAATGAATAATTTTTATTACGAATTTTTTATTCTTTTCATTGATAATAATAAATAAAATTGGGATGCACTATTGAAATTATCGTTAGTTACTTATATATTAATAATTATCATACTATTAGTTATTGATATTCATTAATTTTTAGTCAATAATATATTATAATTTAAATTTCTATATTAGTACATATTATCAATATAATATTTTTTATTAATAATAATAGTTATTATTTATAATTATTAATATTATTTAGTAAAATTAATAATTTTTAATATATTTGATCCACCCATGAGCGGGTCAATCATATCAAAGAATTCGATAAAATTTGGTTAATTATGCAAAATCGGAGAATAAATAAGTTGAAGGGCTTAATTGCTAATATCAAGACAACATAATGATTTTATTTCATAAGTATCGAAAGTGATATTTCACCATTTTAATTTTTATAAATACATTCATTTGGAACGAATTTTATGAAATTTTGATTCTCCCTTCACATTTTGTCTCTCTTTTTCGGATATATCGATCTTCATGAACATTACCAAAGTCGTGGAGATACGTTTATTTATTGACAGATCGTGAGATAATTTTGATTTAGCATAAGAATCTAAACTTCAAACTTGGCGGTTCGGAAATTCTTTTCGTTTTCCTTAATTTAAAATAGTGAAACGAAGTAAATATAGTTGAGAATAATGATTATAATAATAAGAATAATATATGTAATAAGTTGTAAATCGTTACAACTTTTTACCAAAAATAGGTTGCTTATGCTATAGAGGTATATTTGCTCCCCAGCTATACAATTGCCACTTTATGCGAAGTTTTTGATGGGGTTATTCAATCCATTGGATGCGTTGGGAAAAAGGATAAAGGAGATGTTAATTTCTGAAGTGTAGGGGAGCTGAGTGTTGCTCTTTTGGCGAAGCAAGCTTGGAGGATTTGGTTTGTCGTATCTTCAAGCAGAGGCACTTTCCAAATTGCTCTTCTTTCGATGCTCCGATTAAAGCTATAGTTGGAGGGGATTGTGTGCTACAAAGAAAATTATCTATTATGGAGGATAGTTCAGAAAAGTGGCTGTTCCCTGCTGACTCGGCAAGTGCAGAAGCCATGAGAGCCTAAACCGGATAACTCATATTGGCGTTTAGAGCAATCACCAATCAAGTATTTTTCAGTTACTACGCAATTGTCTGATTTTCATTCCTTGCCTTCTAATTTTTTATCACCTACATGGAACATCAAAGTTCCACCTCGTGTTACCCTTTTCTTGTGGAAGATCTCAACAAACTCGGTCCCAACCAATGTAGACTTCGTCAAACACACATTAATGATGTGAATCTTTTATGTCCTATTTGTGGTGATAGTTTGGAAGATGATTTTCATGCTTTATTGGGTTGTGATTTTGTGTATCCTATATGGAATGACATTTTGAACCTTACGGACTCGTGGAACTGGTTGTCTTCAAGGTCGATTGACATAATTCACAAGGCTTCTTGTATCTTATGAGCGACTTGGGCTAGGTGCAACGATTCCGTATGTTTTGAGTCACGGCCTTGGTAAGGGGGTGGTGTTTGGCGAATCCAGACAACCCAACATACACAAGTGGAAGAGACTGAATGGTATTGGTTGAAGTGCAATTGTCGTTCTGCAAGACCATAATGAAAATGCAATTTTGTTTTTCTTCTAAACGAATACGATATTGAGATTTTTTACCCGAGCGTGATTTATTTATAAGATCGCTCTCGGCTCTCCCTAATACAAGAGCAGGAGAAGTGCGAATTCGGTAAGAGCTTCTTGCCCAGTCAGAGTAAGAAATCGGATCCGTCGAAGGAGAAAGATCTCATGAATCAACGTTGATGCGAGTGTTTTTGGAAATGAGAATTCTCTTGGACATGGTTGTGTAATCCGAGACTCTAATGGGTTGCAGCTCGTAGTCTTCTAATGCCAGGCGGTGGTTATTCTTATGTAGTAGAGGTGATGAGTCGTGGAGAGACACTTAACTGGCTAAAAGATTTTCAACTTGATTATATAATTTTGGATTAGATGCTTTGAACGTAATGCATGCTTTGAATAATCATAGCTTTTTCTCTTCTCCTATAAAGATTGTGTTTCTTTAGTTAAAGATATTTTGAATTTACATTTTATTTATGATGATCATTCCATGGATCAATACATTTGTTAGTTAGAACAGTTGATTTTTGACAAATAAAGAAACTTTTTTTAAGAGAAAATGACAGATAAAGAAACTTATTGGCTTCATTATTATCTACCTTCCTTTAAAATCGTAATTGTCTCTTAATTTTTTATAATGGACTTATTCTTCAGGTAAAATATAACTGTTTTAGAATACAGAAAATAAATGAATTTTAATGATGTGATTTTGGGTGGAAAATGATGATGTGGAACTCTATTGTTAAGACTAGAATATATGCCACGTATTATTTTTTTAGTCAGAGAGCAACCAACAACATAATTTCATTATTGGGTTAAGTATAAAATGAGTTTAGTCGTTGAAAAGCTGCTGACTGATGTCAAGTATTTTGCTTATTTAACAAAAACAATATACTCAGATATATTTAGCAACCAATTCTTCTTTTGTATTTTGATGTTCATCTGTAATTTTGAATCTTATTTAGTTGTTAACAATATAAGATGAGTTGTAATATGATATGACATGAAAAATAAAAATTCACATTAATGATATAACATGATATACTGGATATTGCATTTATTTAAATAAATCAAATTCCCAATCAAATTAAAATAATTATAAAAATATTAAATCATAAGTAAAATAATCATCTCACATTATTAAAATATTATATAATAATGATTCAACCTGTAGAATATCAAATATATGATATTCAACAAGCATCTCCAATATTTACTACGTTTTTATATTTTTCTTGCCAAATATACAAAAATAGACAATGAATCAAAAAAATACTTGTACAATAAATATTTTATCTTTTCTTTCTAATCCTACATGTTAATACATATCATCTTATATTTTAGAAATTATATATTTAACCTTTTACAAATAGACAATCAAATAGAATGACAATTCATCAAATCTAACATTATTTAGTGTTTTGTTTGTTATCATTTAAATTTAATAACACAATTCAAAACTGATCCTCAATTTACTACAACTAACTTTTTTCAAAAAAAATTGTCTATTTTATATTGTATTGTCACGTCATCAATGTGGATTTCCATTTTACATGCCACATAATATGAGAATTCATTATTTATTGGAGATGTTCTAAATATAACATGTTAAACCGAAAAGAGAGATCATAATCTATTAAAGAGTTATTATTCAAATGTTTATATTAGTTTACGTGTCATATTGGTATGATAGAACATTTATTGGATGTGCTCTAATGCATTAGTGTTAAAAATACTTTTGGAGTGAATTATTTTCTTCAGGACTGTAAACATTATAGGGCTCGTTACTTAATTGCTTGTCCATCAATTATTTCAATGTTAGTATAGATTTACAAATTTAGGAAAAGTCAAACCGGCTTTTTGTCCGTGGAAGTTAAGATAAATCAATTGTCTATTTAGGAAATGTTAATTAATGGTCATGCACGTATCACTTATTTATCTGGAAGACGGCAATTCATAGTTGCCTTCTTACCAAACATTTTAAGGTTTTTGAAATTAGTTCACTTTTCAATTTTATTTTAATTTGCATTTTCAACTATTTTTTATTTAATACAATATTCAGAATTTTACTTAAATTTAGTCCAATTAAAATGCACCAATTCCTCAAAGATTTTCCACCTTTGTGTTTTCGGTATACGTGTAGTGTGATCTTGCTGTATTAGTATATACAACACGAAATCAAAATCTACCTAACAATTTGAATTTTAAATTTGACTTTATTATTTAGCCAATTATAAAGTTTCTTAACATTGACCATTATTGGAATTAAATAAAGAACTTAATGGTAGAGAAGAGTACGATGTATAAAAATTTAACTTATAACATATAATTAAATTAAAAATAGTGTAGTTCAATTGGTATACCTCTCAAAATAAATGTGATAAATCTTGTGTAGACACGGTCCTAACATTTTTTGGATCATAGACAAAACAATACCTGGAATTATCATTAGGCTTTTAAAACAAAATACCGTTTAGTTATGAGATAAAATACACATTTAATTAACATACTAAAATGATTATTAATTACATCCAATTGGCTTTTTCACCAACAAGAAACTCAAAAAATAAATAAAGAATAAAAACAATTAAAGTTTTAATGTCATTTGGTAGCTTAATTTGAAACCACATTTTGCTATTTTAACCAAAAGAAAGATAATTTAAGAATTAAAAGTGTTTATTTGATGTTTAAAGATACTTTTTATAAGGGATTTAATTGATTTTTGAAAAACCGAACGATGAATTATGCTTTTACGAAAGTTTTTATATAACTTTTATAATAAATTTATTGTGGATTTAAATTATAATCATTTTAATAATTTAACATCTTTAACAGATATTGCTAGACCTATTCGTCTGAAGGGCTGTGCCGGGCTCGGCGGGCTGTTTATAAAAAATGTTAACCCAAGCCCATATTTTAGAATTTCGAGCTCAGGCCGGGCTTGGACTAGGTTTTCAAAGTAATTCCCATGCCCGGCCCGGGCCCGTGGATATTTTTTATTATAAATTCTTTTATTAAATTAAATAGAAAAAATATAAAATGAACTAAAATATATTTAAAATTTAAACATGATTGCATTATTTACTTAAAATCTTTAATATTTGGTAAAATTGATTATAATCAAGTATAGAAATTTAATAGTATAAACTATAAAATTTTAAAATAATTATAAAATTAATGTATAAAAATATAATAAATAAATAAAATTATTCGTCAGGCCGGGCTTGATAATCTATATAAAAACCAATCCCATCCCATAAAACTTCGGGCTTTTGAAAAAAATAAGTGTTCAAACCCGGCCCATTGAAGTAGGCCCGCGAGGCACACGAACAGGTCTAGCTATTGCAAATCATATTTTTATCGAACACTTGAACTAATCAGTAATTTTTGAAAAACCTCCGGTGGAACATTGTGTTCCACCATCGGAAAAAGGTTGGAATTGGTGAAAATTTCGGGGCGCTCGTTCCAACTAAGTTGATACGAGACGCTTGCCTACAAAACACTCATCCCTCTTTTCATGAATAAATCCAATTCAATGATCTCTGATGGAGAACAAAGTTATGTACAATCAAGTAAATTGGTTGGATGGGTAATAATATCACTCATGTTGAAAGAAAGTGGAACATCAAATCGTTAACTAGTATGAAAATAGTTAACTACCTGAACTAATCATTAACTAGTAATAAACATCAAATCGTAACAGCAAACAATAATAATAAATCACAACATCAAATATTAACAACAATAATTTTACCAAATAATATTAAATAAACCACAATAAGATCTTAATTCAAATATGAAAATAATAATAAAAATTATTTTATTTATATATATTAAGATTTTGGACCCTTATCGTTGTCTGCTCAGGGTCGTCACCGATCCTCACAAGTTTCGATCAAATCCCTAACTATTTTCACTGTAAATTAATTCAAAATTGGTACGTCTAGAATTGAAATTCAGCATTGAGCGAATTCTAACACCGAGAGTTTTGGTTTCATTCGTCCAATAGGATCTTCTATCGAATCTTGATTCAACGAATTGAAGAAGGTTTTGGATAAAGCTAAACGTTTTTCTCTGTTATGAAAAGATGAAGAATATTTGAGGAATTGAAAGTGATAGTGACTCTTGGGAATTGAATTTGTAGCTCGAGAGAGAGAGGGAGAGGACTTGAATCTCAGGGAAATTAGAATTGGAAATCATCACCGTAGCTAGGAATGGAATCACCAACTAGGTAGCACCGAAGTCCTATACATTAACGTTTTTCCGTTTCGTCTCCATTTCGAAAAACGAAACTCGACAAGTTTCCCCCAAATTTCCCAACCTATTTTTCAAAAAATGGCATTTGCCTATGTTCGTTTCCATTCCATTGTTTGTTTTCATATTTGTTTTCGTGCTTCCTAGATCACCAATAAAGATGGGGTAGGGATTGAGCTGGGAATGGTTCATCCGACCACGACATTATGGTGGTTCAGCATTTTGAAGAAAATGAACAAGGAAGTGAGGAAGACGAAGATTTGAAAGAATGACATGTGTCAATGATTTGTAGATTTGACTTTTCAAATTTATAACGTGACGTGAGCTTATCATACTCTCTCTATAATGTGAGTGAAGTAGTGGGATTGATAATAATATATCACAAATTTTGTGAATACAGAAACAAAAATCACAAATTTCATTTAATAAGTTGTAATTATTTATTAATAAGAAAAATATTTTATTTATAAATATTAGTATAATTAATAATCATGCATAAGTTGTATAATAATACATTGTTAATTTAAAATATTATCCTTGCATTGTTAAGTTAAGATATTATAATCGTTACAAATTCTGCTACTAATATATTTCCCATCATTCATTCATATTGTTTTTTTTATCTTTCTTACATCTTATTTCAATTAAAAAGAACATATCTTTAATCTTTCTATTAAATTATATTGGAACTAGATCGGAATGAAACTGAAAAGGACTGAGTTCAAATATTATTAAAATGAGAAATTACATATAAATAAAGAAGACAACTAATAAAAAAATAAATTTTGATGGTGATATTAGATATTACAGTCAATTTAATTGATTTACAAATTAGATTTTTATGTTCTTTTCAACTACAATTTAGTTCAATTCAATTTTTGAATTTCGTTCATATGTTAATATTAATATGAAATAAAATTCAGTCATAAAAAAATTCATAATTGATAAAATAATTCTTTCTAATTCTTATAATACTTATTCTAATGTACTAATAAAAGTTAATAACAATAAAATAAAAATACGATGAAGAATAAAATAAAGTAATAAAATCAATAATTGTTGGAAAATACCTGGTCCACCCGTGAGCAAGTTAGTCGGGTCAAAGGATCCGATACAATTTAGTTATTTTAAAGAATTAATTGCTGATAATTAAGAGTTTAGGAACTTAATTGCAATTAATGAAATTTATATATA
>CATIWQ010123255.1:0-27052 GCA_949673415.1 Euphorbia schlechtendalii | reverse complement strand
AAATCATGAGTTTAAACTTCATGAAATGTACCAAATAATAAATCTCCTCCATTGAAAAGTAAAAAAATCACAGCAAACACAAAAACACAACAAACACAAAAACGCAGAAAAAAAAAGATCTGAACACAACAAAATTGCTAGAAAGGATAAACAATGTTAAAAAATACAAAATGTAATCTGGATAAAAAGAACAAAAAAGAAAAACAAACTCAATCGTGATCCAAAATAGAAAACTCAATCGCAAATCCAAATCTGAAACTCAAATCGCAATCCAAATCGGAAAACTCAATCTCGATCCAGATAGGAAAACTCAAATCGTGATCCAAAATCTAGAAAAAAAGAGAAACAAGATGAAAAAGAATCAGAATTAACAAATTGAAAACTCACATAGTAAGAATAGACTTGATGAAATCAAAATCTAATGAAAATCGTGATCGAACTGATGAAATGAAATAAGATGAAAAAGTCACAAATCATGATTCAAAGAGAGAACATGAAGAAGAAGAAGAAGAAGCCGTATACAGAGGGATGGAGAGATCGAAAGAGCAAAAATAAAGAAAAAACAGAGACAAAGAAGTGGAAGAAGAACTGATGCTTTTTATGGGAAAAGATAAAAGTTAGTTATAACAAAAATCAAACTTCATTAATGGTAAAAACAAAAATATCATTCCATTATTGTGAAAGGAAAAATATTTTATCTAAAAAGGGTATATGCTTTAATTCCCCTAAAATAAATAAAATAAGAATTAAATAAATAAATAAAAAGAATTAACAAAATAAAATTTAAAAAATGAAAGGAATAAAATAAATCCTAGGTCGATGATGAAAATCGAGTCCATTTCAGAATTAAGGAGAAAAGAAAATAAATAACACAGTGCAAGACACAGGAAAAAAAACAGCTCTAGGAACTCAGAGGCTTACCCTTTTGTTGCGAATCCATTTCGATAAATCCGCTTGATTTCTCGGAGTGCTCCTCGTTCTTTTTTGTTTGATTGGTGTGAGAAAATATTTTATTTTATTCTAAAAATAATCAAACACTGACTCTAAACTTATTTTAGATCCAAGAATATCTAAAACAATTTTATAAAGAGATGAAAGAAATTGATTTAAAAAATATTAGATTTTAAAAGAAAATGAATAATAATCGTAGTCAAAAACTCAGAATTATTTTGTTAAGAAAAATATATTTTTTCAATTAAAATGTCTTCCGTTTTGTCGAGATAAAAAATTATTTTTTGTCAAATTTTCCATCCCTGTTCACTGAAAATTCGGCAACAAGGCTCTCGCTCGCTGGGATAGATCTGTTTTCCCCTTTTTTTAATTCATTTTTTTTATTTTATATATTTTTAAAATATATATACATATATATGTATATCTTATATATATTTTTATTAAAAGAAACTAATTAATTTACTCTGAACCCTTAAATATTTATCTAGGTCCTTAAAAATATTTTAAACCTTTAAATTTTCACTTAAGGCTTTTAAATAATTTTTTACTATCCTAAATATTTATTTAGGTCTCGAAATATTATTTGGTGACAAGGAGATCTCCCATTTGAAGATCATTAGACAGTCGATAATTGTGTGATTCAAGGATCGAATTCTAAAAAACCGTTATCATTGAAGGCGCGAGCTGGTACAAAATCAAGAAAAGTCATCATTGAACGTATGAGCTGAAAGTTCCCCTTTTTAGCAATGTGGGATGGGGAAAATCACTATCCCACATGCGGGTCACACGCACGGAGCCCTAGGCTTTGCCAGTTGACCCGCTCGCACAGCGGGGGCTGTCCATTGTCACACAAGGCAAGCCCAACTTGCATGTTGCTGGCGGGCTTACACAATAGGCTTGGTAGCGCTTGCAGGCCTGCTGCCCGCCAGCATGTGGTAGCCTTATGCCAGCGCATGCTAGTGACCTGGGAGTAATTTTTGCTCACGAGGCAGTCATGCAAACCCCACCCACGAACATCCCGTGTTCGCGAGGTCCACTCGCAACAGGCATGCTTCGCCCCGTGCAATTTTTCCCAAAACTCCTCCTTTAAATCCTTTTAATTATTATTTTGTCCAAATAATTAATAATTCCTCCAATGATTTTGACTTTCCTTGTATTCCTGATATACATCCAGTCTATTTGTTCTTTACTTAGTCTAGTAAAGACCCAAAGTGTGTAACCTTATAGGATCTCAAAGTATACAGCCACTAAAGTTTAACCTAAACTTGGCTTCCCATCCAGGAACCTTTAGGCTTAGTGTTCTAGAGCGATATGGAACTTGATAATTCTAGATGATCAAATGGGCTTTCTAGCAAAGGCGTATGATCCCCTGATACTCGGAACCTAATATGCTTGTAACTTGATCCGGTTTTGCAATAGTAACTAATACAACACACTCCTTCCATCATGTTAAGTACCATTCAATTTATTGAGCTTAGATTAAGTGTTAGCTCATGTAATAGCTGTAGTTATCATGGAATTAGACTTGTTCAAGAAGAACAACACTCGCCATAATGTATTAAGATTGACTAAAAATACGTTCTATTAATCTTATACTCTAATAAGAGGTTTATGAGTGTGACTTTTCAATAAGAGGTCTTAAGGTACAACTCCCATTATATCATTATATCAGTAGTGATGGATCCCATCTTGACTACTTGGCTTACCAATGAGTGATCATCACTATACCCGTAATCACCCGTATTATCCTGAACACCAGGGTATGAATAAGTATGAGCGAAAGTATAGCAACTCCTACATAAGGTAACTAGTATCTCAGGTCTGAGGATACTTATATTGCAATTGTAACAAGACATGACACCAACACATGGATATAGTTATTTTTGAGTGTCTGTTTTATAGCGGTCTCTAATTTATTACCCGAATACATTCATGTGTTAACTCAAGGTACCACCCTCAGCTTGTGAGATAGGCTACTTGGATCTAATCCAAGGAGTACACCTACACATGCTAGTCTATCCGCTTCATTGATGTCCAGTCTCAATGAAACTATGACTAGGGATATTTAAACTATTCATAATAACACGTGTGAGCTATTCTCACACCACATAGCTCACACTATGTCCTTGCACTTTCACTCTATGAAGTAGTCATGAACTTTTTCTTATCAATGAGCATATAAATAATAACACATGTATATATGATACCAGCGAGATACATAATTTGAATAAACATTAATAAACAACAAAGATGCCTTTATTATTTATAATAATAATCTTAAAACTATTGGTACATTATAACTAATAAAGATATATCACCCTAATTACCTTTAGGTCATACATCATGTCTAACAGTATTAACCTCATGTTAGATAAACTTTGACATGAAGAATCTTAATTTCGAGTAAACATTGTGTTGTACCATTATGATAGATTGACTAATGAATGAGTAGATGTTTATGATTATTTGGATTGCTAATGCATTGAAATTAATGAATTAACTATACATATGATTCAAATTGAGTAGATTTTCATATGCCAATTTTACATCGCAAATGTGCGCATATGTCATGATAGCGTGTTCCCTAATGTGACAACCTCTACCATATTTAAGGTTAATGGATACCGAGGAGGTATTTTATGATGCTTTGGGTTTCATTATTTACAATTCCATGATTCTTCATGAGCATTCTAAAACCCTTGCTAAATAAAAAGAATGTGCATATGAGTTAGTGTCTGCATAGAAGAATGTGGTTAGTGTGATGTACATGGTGTGAAATGTTGTTTTTATTTGCATATGTAAATGGAATGCAAAAAGTGGAATAGATATATAGCATATAGCATGCATGTAATAACATTATATTCTTCCAACCATACACCTCTCGAGGAATAAAAGGGTTTGGCCTTTAAATCTATGCTTGGATCATCTTCACAGCACGAGGATATCAAGGAGCGAATCTGCATAAATGATAGAGACATTTTGGTACACCCTAAAGGAAGTTTCTACGACGATGCTATATGAGTTCGGTAACAAGGGTTATTGATGTAGAAAGCTCTTATTGTACTACGACACACTTCAGGCCTCTATCCAAATAGGTGCAAATGAGGAAGTTACATGCGATATGGTAACAAGTGATCCACACACTAGACATCCTCAATCCCATGAGGCCACAAGTGATACTTTCATGGCTTTATCCAAGGCACCCTAACCTCAAGGTTAAGCCATTTAATGCATATGATTTGATGAAATATTTTAGAGATGGATAAACTCATTTAACAACTTTCCAATACTCATCAAAATATTTTATTTTATCATTATTGAGTGGTTTTTATTCCAAGAAGGTATGAAGATCTTTCTACAACATCTTTTTGTACCCATGTGAATCACTATGTTCTGGAGGATAAGTAAAAATATTTCTATTCATTGTTTAGCAAGAGGGATTAGAAATCTCATGCTCACAACTATATATTAAAGCCTGAAGACCCCCGACTTAAGGTTCATGCTACCCCTGCTCCAGACCATACTCTTTGCCTCATGTGATTCCATCATGAACATGGTAATAGCCTCTACCAATGTAATCCAGATGCCATTCTGTTTGGAGATCCCAAATCTTCAGTAGTTGTAATTTTAGATCATCAAGCTTATTCGATTGATCTCCTTTCCAGGGCATGATACGTCCTATCAGGAAATAGGTGCACCAACTTACATGATGATCATATATTTTATGCATTATCTAGACGATCTTGTTGCCTCACTTATCTAAATTCAAGGTTGTAGAGGCAACCGGGATAGATTCTTGGGTTTTCTATTGTAGGTACTCAATGCAAGATTGTGTTTTTGGGAAGTGACTCTTTATTTTGCAAAGCATTCTTGAATAATTTCCTATAAAAAGAAGTTTGATATGTTGATGTCACCAAAAGGATCAGTCAAAGAATCACACCACTAGCCATGGAAGATGATCGGTGAGGGGAAAGGGAAGAAAAGAAAAACCACGAAAATTAATGTTATCCATCATTAGACCTGAACTTAGCTCAATTTGTCTGTTGCAATTGTTGTCCCTTTAATAGGGAACAATTTATTAATCTCCTATTGCTCAAATCAATGGAAATAAATTTTTTTTATTGATATAAGTTTCCATGAGTTTATTTCAGTTCGATTCATTCAGTTCATGATTAATAAATTCAATTCAGTTCACCACTGTATCTTCATGAGATGAAAATATGCCTCTAGCTCCCGTAACACTTAGTCAACTCTTACTAGTGTATTTTATATTTAAACAACATTATCAATTTTTATTCTTCTATCATATTGAATTAAAGAACAAGAACACATTGGAAAATTATACATTGTGAATTCAATATTTTGAGCATTAGGAATTCTACTTTATCCCCATATTAAACTTGATTTCATACTGCTAGAAAACGTAAATAAAAAACAAATTCGGATTGTAACACTATATGCCCAAGATCGAAGAACTCCGCATTATGCCAAGTCAAATCCATCTCATGGTTCGTCGGAGTATGGATATATATCCACAACTTCTACAACGATGAAGATCAATAATAATCGTTTGCGATATTTTCGTTGTGAGATGAAAAACCCGAAAGAGAGAAAATAGTTGGAAAGAAAAATGATAATGAATAGAAAATGAAATCTCCATTATTAATGCCCGCATTTTCATATGCACGTATCATTTCCTTATATAGGAAATAGAATTTGATTTATTGCAATTTGATAATAATTGTTTGCGATATTTTCATTGTGAGATGAAAAACCCGAGAGAGAGAAAATAGCTAGAAAGGAAAATGATAATGAATAGAAAATGAATTCCCCATTATTCATGCCCCCATTCGTATCATTTCCTTATATAGGAAATAGAATTTGATTAATTGCAATTAATTCCTTAAACTCTTGATTATTTGTAATTAATTTCTTAAATTCTATACTTTTCAATTTAGTCCAAATAATTAAATTGGATTGGATACTTTGACTTGATTGACCGGCCCTTGGGCGGGCCGGGTATTTCCAACATCTCCCACTCACACTTAACGGGTCACATTCCATAAAAGGTTATCAAATATTCAGTATGATGTGAAGTCGTGCGACCGGCACACTATTAAGAACGCTTTGTATTACACCTATAAGGGTCTGCCAAGACTATCGTGAGTGGTACTTAACCAAATATATAAACATTGTTAACATAGTCAAATATGGAGAGGCGCGTGCCTGTCGCTCCTCCAGGAAGATCATACCCTTTCCAAGCAGGGAAAGGTACTACAATAAGGCTAGGAATGTTCCCACCGATCTAGGCAGACCCCTTTCCGCCCCAAATATGAAAGACCCAGTGATCATCCAGGTGGATCACATCCGCCCTGAACATGGAAGAGACGAATCTTCCCTTAATTCTTAAGAGGGAAGGATCAAGGCGACCACCAAGCTGATTGGGCTTATCCACTTGGATCAACCTCGACTCATCAAGAACAAAGAATTCAATTAAGATTCTAAGTCTACAAAAAGACCTCCATGGTTGGAACTCTCACTAGAGATAAACTTTATCCTATCAACAGGATAAAGATTCATTCAAACTAGAACTCTAGATGATTCACACTTTAGATCAGACTTGGGCACGTTCAAAGAGTATAAAAGGACCCTTTGGGTCGCTACGCAGAGGTACGTATTCAAAAACACCAAAAAAACTCCATGCCTCCTCTTTTAAATTCGATCTAACTTAAGCATCGGAGAGGCTACGCCGGTCGCACGGCTAGTCCCCCATTGCAACGGTTTTTATCCTGCAAGAACCTTCAGATCACGTTAAAGAAGAACATTTGGAGTCAACCTCAGTCAGAGAATTAGTACGTGGAACCACGTTCCATACTAATTTAACATTGGTGCGGTGAGCATGGACTGATTTTACTTGCTCAGGTGAGAATTTCAGTTCACATGAACATTCCGATAATCTAAAAATTTTAGTTCCTAGTCAAATCTCAAATGACTCACAATGGAAAAAACAACCATCCCCCTACCAAAGGAATAACTTTCATGGGGACGCCACCACCTATGATTGGCGACCGACCCATAATGATGGACTCATTGGAGGATATAACCCTCTTCTTTAGTTGTAGCAAAAATACAAGATCGCCCCAGAAGAGATGGAGGCATATCTAAAATTAGTTGTCGAGACATACATCTCTTTTGGCATCATGTATGGTGACTTGAGCAAAGCTGGTTTAATCATTTCTAGGTGGGATACAATACCGCCTCGTAACTTGATCGATGAATTTGACAGTGTGTCCCAAGGATATATGCCGTCCCACCTCTACAACATCACCCAGCCAACCTACATGCCTGTCATCCCTCACACAAATCCCCAGATCGCTTCCACAACATTCTTGGTAGCCTCGAATACCATAACCACACAACCCATTGGACTGAACTCGATCAGACAGTCAACTAAATTATCATTACTCCAAGGACTAGTATCTACAATGAAAGATGGTTAGATTTTTCCTAGAGACATAGGGCCAACGCTGGTTGCCATCTAAGGGTTAGGAACAGGAATGCAGCCTGAACAGATCCCAAAAACTACAAATTTAAAGCGGGATGCTGAGTCGGAAAGTGAAGAGGAAGATAACACAGAGTTGGAGAAGAAATCCAAGAACTTTTTTGCAAAATTGGTTGTACCTTATCAGGAGGCAACATCAAGGATCAACTTTTCACCATTCAAGAAAAACATCCTTGATCAAACCTTGCCCAGGCTCATCTGCATACCCTCCTACGACAAATATACAAGAAAAGATAATTTAAATTACCACACTACCGACTTTAAAAATCTAATGGAAATGGTGGGAGCCACTGAGGCATACATATGCTGGTACTTTTCAGCCACTTTGGGTAGACCAGTGGCCTAGTGGATCATCTCACTCCCCCCTAATTCCATAGGGAGCTGGGATAAGCTCAGCGATGCATTCTACAAACATTTATTATGCTCCACTCCAGTCGGATTGGTAAATAGGAATCTACACAAAATTGTATAAGGCCTAGAAGAAAGCCTCCGTGATTATTACAATCGTTTCAACAAAGCTTTCCTGGAAGTACGAGACTTGGATTTCAACACCGCCAAAGAGGCAATGTTGAAAGGTACGTGAAGTAGAGATCTTAGGAATGCAATCCTTACCAAGCATCCCAAAAGCTTGCAACAAATGCTATGGCCAAATACATGATCCAAGCAGATGAAATAAATTTCAACCGAAGGAGAGAAGGTTGGAGTAGAGAAATAAATAGAGAGGATAAACCTAGATTTGATGACATGAGGTGAAAAGGTCATGGCGGATCTAGTCGAAATCAAAAAGACCCCAGAGAAGAAAAACATCTGTTTCCCTTAAATCCCCGAAGGAGTCTCCTTGGGGTGAGATTTGAACAAATATTGTGAATACCACAGAGCTAGAAGTGCACCTTTGGTGTGAAAGGTGGTAAATTTTTAGGGTTCATGATCTCTCAACGAGGAATCAAGGTGAACCTAGAAAAAATCAAGGAAATCTTGAAGATGGAACCGTCTCTAACTCTGAATGAAGTTCAACGACTAAATGGCAGAATCAACACTTTGGAAAGATTTATATCTTTCTTGGCCAAAAGATGCATGCCTTTCTATAAGGCCATAAAAAAAGACAAGGACTTCAAATGTGATCAGCCTTGCCAATAGGCATTTGAAGAATTAAAGAAATTCCTAGGAAAGCCACCACTTCTTAGCACACCCCAGCCAGATGACACACTTTACATGTATCTAGTTGCCACTAATGAGGTGGTAGGAATAGTATTGGTTCAAGAAAAAGGGAAAGACCAATTTCCAATAGACTACACTAGCAAAGTGGTGAGAATGTAGAACTTAGATACCCTCTGATTGAAAAACTCACCCTGGCCTTAATTTCTGCATCCAATCGGCTGAGACCATACTTTCAGGCCCACACAATTATAATGAGGACTAACTTCCCCTTGAAAAAAGTCCTCCAATGACCCGAGACATCAAGAAGATTGGCTGAGTGGGATATCTAGTTAGGCAAGCATGACATAAGATTCGAAAGTAGAAGCCTTATGAAAGTGCAAGTTCTGGCAAACTTTCTAGTAGAATTTGTAGGGCTCGAGCCCGCCAAAGAATTCAGAATTGAAGAATGGGAAATCCTCATGGACGGAGCATCTTCTCACGAAGGGGCCAGAGTCGGTGTATATATTCAAGGCCCTAGAAAGATCAAATTTTCCTACACCACCAAGCTAACCTTCCCCGCAACCAACAATGCAGTAGAATACGAGGCAATTATCAAAGGTCTGGAACTAGCCCGACAGATAACACCAGATCGATTACTTCTCAAAAGTGACTTGAGGCTAGTTGCGAACCAGTTGAATCAAAACTTTAAAATAAAAGACACAAAAATGGCGAAGTATCTCTCAAAGGTAAGAAATCTTATTGGGATGATAGAGTTAAAAGGAATACGAGTTAATTAGTCACCCAAGTGATGAGATGGAGGCGAGTCTACTAATATAGCAACAGGACCTCAGATGGATGAGACCCATCTATGAATACCTCACCATGAACTAACTACTAAATGATAAGATCGAAGCTACTAGAATTGTGAGGAAAGACATGCAGTTCTCCTTGCTGAATGGGGAGCTTTACAGAAAATCATACTCCAACATTTGGAAAAAATGCATAACGACTCAGGAAGGAGCCAAAATCCTACAAGAACTCCATGAAGGAGACTGCGGCTACCAGTAGGTGGCCGTAACACTAATTAGAAGGGCAGGTCTTGTTGGTTTTTATTGGGAATCTATAAACTTGGATGTGGAGACATACGTCAAATCCTGCCACCAATGTAAAATTCACGCACAAAAGTCTCATGTCCCTCACGAGGTTCACCACCCCCTTCTAACCGCCTGGCCATTCACAACATGGGGAATAGACATTGTGGGACCCCTACCAGAAGCAAGCAACCAAAGGAAATGGATCCTAGTGGAAATTGACCATTTCACAAAATGGGTCGAGGCGATTACTCTAAGCAGCAACATGCTAGAACGAGTGTTAGATTTTGTTAAAAAGAACATCATAGTGCAATTCAGAGTGCCACATCGAATCATCTCCGACAATGGTACACAATTCACATCTAACAAATTCCAAGTCTTCTACAAGGAATTGAAGATCGAAAACCATTTTAGTTTAATCACTCACCCCTAGACTAACGGCCAGACAAAAATCACGAATAAAATGCTTGGTCAAGGAATAAAGAAAAGGGTGATGGAAAGAAAAGGAGTCTGGTCGGATGAGTTAGTTAATATTCTATGGGCAGACTGAACGACCCCATGCACATCTACCGAAGAAACACCTTTGTCAATGGTTTATGGGGTCGAGGCGGTTCTACCCATTGAAATCAATCCTCCATATGATCGAGTGGCCTACTACACTGAAAAAGAGAACGACATCAATATGAGATACCATCTTGACAATCTGCAAGAGAAGCGTGAGAGAGCGTGCATCCTAATGGCTTCTTACAAAGCTAGGATTGTAAAATACCATGATAAAAAGGTCAGAGAAATCCGCCTCCAAGAAGGTGACATGGTCCTCAAGGACGCAACCGTCTCATAGGCGTGGGAAGGCAAAGGCAAGTTAGGGGTGAATTAGGAAGGCCCCTACAGAATTTCACAAGTTATCGGACCAGTAACTTACAAACTACAAAACATGGAAGGAAAAGAGGTCCCAAGAACTTGGAACATAGCAAAGCTTAGGCCATATTACATGGCTAACAACTCTTATAGGGATTCAGGCGGCCATATTGTTTTCCTTTTAAAGACTTTTCCCAATGGGTTTTTCCTTAAAAGTTTTTTAACGAGGCGGCACACTCTCAAAAGAGGTAGATAACCGGATGCGTAAAATTCCCTTATGTACTTTTTAATTTATTTTATAAAATGATTGATTTAAAAAACATGCACATTTAAGTACTGAGCATACTTTAAGATTGCACAAAAAATAAAAAAGAAAACCATTTAAAACATCAAAGCGGCTCAATATGCATAAGACCTAAAAACCGCTAAGTGGCAAACGTAAGGCCATTAGGGCAGCTCGAAAGCTTAAGGCCTCCATTTTAATAAAATGGCAAACATAAGGCTATCGAGGCAGCCCAAAATGCATAAGACCTTGAAATCAATATAAATGGAGAACATAAGGTCATCGAGGTAGCCCAAAATGCTTAAGACCTTGAAATGATTACAAATGGCAAACATAAGAACATCGAGGTAGTTCAATGAACATAAAGCCTCGAAATTAATGAAATGACAAGCAAAAAGCTATCTAAGTGGTTCAAATTAGATGGTACCAAGGCATAGGAAATCAGCCTAATGGCATTAGAAAAATAAAAGATTCACAAACACAAAGAGAATCAACAATATAATAAATAGCCAAAATTGGCTAAAATATTCTTACAATAAGGTTCAACATAATTAGAAAAACAAAATTGAGCTTGACCGCCCTCGGGGGGAGGGATGGATGAAGAATCACCATCTCCGTTCTCGGCATCGTGTTCCTTTGACTCCTCCACGGCCATCTCCTCCTCATCTGGCTCATTGGGATACTTGATCCCCATCATTAGATCATGAGGGAGGTCAGGGTGGAAAGCCTTACAAGCCTCGAAGATTCACCAACCATATTCGTGCCCGTCCAAGGCCATTTTGAGCATCCTTTGGCTATACTCGGCAATAACTTTAGGAATTTTCACCTCATAATTTGATACAGTTCTTTGTAAATAATCTTGGGCCAAGGTTATCTCCTTGATTTTCTTGTTGGCTTCCTCGGCATTCTTGTTGGCCTCCTCTAGTTGGCACGTCAGCTCATTATTCGCCTTCTTTGATAGGGCTTTGTCCACCTCGAGTTCAGCAATACACCTCGAGGCCTTCTCCATCTCCTTCTTGGTTAACTCATGGGTCTGCTCCAGCCAGCCTATATCCCGAACCCTCCTCACCATATCAGCCACTCGAGACCAGCTAAAATAATAATGCGTAAATTTTAAATGGTTACACCAATAAGCTAAGCAAGCTAAACTTAAAAGATAAACCTCAATAATCATCATAAACATCACCTTGGATGTTTGCATGGAACCACGTTCTAGACTAATTTAACAAACATCTAGTATTCAAAAAAACATCTTGTACCTATTAGGGTCTTCTAAGACTATTTTGATTGGTACTCAACCATATAATTTAATATATAGTATATAAAATATCGCATTGATACTTATGGCGTATGCTTTACCCTAGACTAGTCAATAATCACCCACTTCCATATGTTTCAGGATCTCGGAAGCCTTAATCTGTCATTCTCTATCTTATCACAAATATAAGATAGGCATGCCAGTGAACCAACAGAACTATCATGAATGTTAATTGACCAAATCTTCCTTTTAAGTTGTCAATTATGTACAAAACTAGCATGGTCCATCAGCCAATCTCTCCCAGATTGAATCATATCATAATCTCTTGGTGATTGATCAAATATCCCTTACTAGTCCTTACATAACAAGATAGCTCAATAGTATTGAGGGTAAGGTGCTGGTTAATCAAGATAGTAATTGAACATGAAATCGTTGTAAGGCAGGATTTCAAAACATAAAATTAACCTAAAGATCTTCTAGGCATGCCATGATTGATATAATATAAGTTAAAATGTTCTATAGATGCCTTTAGGTTTATAAAACATATAAAAGAAACCTAGCATCTAAAGATTAACGCATTACTAGTTGATGCGTGATTGATCTCTCTTTCGATAGCGGTGTTCCCTTTGAGTAATTCCGATAGCATAAGCTTCCACACTAATCTTCACCAATCAAAACCTCAAAGAGGAAGAACCCATCGATTGACAGTAGCTGCTAGACTACTCAAAAATCAACCCGAAAACAAAACCTCAAAGGCTCACTTAAACTTAGAGCCTTCGATAAGAATTTTTCAATTTGCTTGGAGAAACTCGTGAAGGATCTCACACAACAAAAAGAAGAAGAGAGTAGAAATCAGAGAGAAAAATAGCTCTAAGCTTTTTTGAAGTGTAAATTTTGAGAGGCCTCAAGCCTATTTATAGGGAAAAATTGGGAGTGATTGACTGTCCTTAAAAATATACATGGGATGGGATAAATCCCATCCCAAGTATAGCAGGTCATCCGCTCGGGTTTAGGGACCCACGAGCTAACCCACAGGTTGCCACAAGGCAAGCCCTAATGGGCTTGCCTTGTACCGCAAGTTGCGGTTTACGATCCTTCTTACAAGCCAAGCTTGCAGGCTTGCGTGAAAAATCCTTTGCTCGCTTCGTGCAACTTTTTTTCTGATTTTCTCATAATTCCTTTTAATTATTAATTCTATTCAACCAATTAATTATTCTTCTCACTAATTTGACAACTTGTATTTTCAGCACAGACCCAGTCTATAGGATCATTACAATGTCTGATAAAGACCCAAAGTGTGTGACCTCATAGGATCCCAAAGTACAAAGGCGCTAGAGGTTAACCTAAACTTGGCTTCCCATTTAGGAACATTTAGGCTTAGTATTCCAGACCGATATGGAACCTGATAGCTCTAGACAATCAAATGGGCTTTCTAGTAAAGGTTTATGATCCCCTGATACTTGGAACATCACATGCTTGTGACTTGATCTTGTTATGCAGTACTAACTAATACAATACACTCCTTCCATCAGGTTAAGTACCATCTAGTTTATTGAGCTCGGATTAAGAGTTAGCTTATGTAATAGCCATAGCTATCCTAGAATTAGATTTGTTCACGAAGAACACCACTCAGCTATTATGTATCTTGATTGACTAGAAACCCATTCTATCAATCTTATATTCTAATCAGAGGTTTATGAGTGTGTCACTTCAACAAGGGGCCCTAAGGTAAATCTCCCATTATATCACTATATCAAGAGCGATGGATCTCATCTTTACTACATAGCTTACCAACATGTGATCATTGCTATACCCGTGATCACCCATATTATCCTGTTCGCTAGGATATGACGAAGTATGACCCAAAGTATAGCAACTCCTACATAAGGTAACTGGTATCTCAGGTTTGAGGATACTTGTACTGCTACTACAATAAGACATGATACCAAAACATGGATATAGTTATTTCTGAGTATCTGTCTTATAGCGGTCTCCAATGTATTACCTAAATACATTCAAGTGTTAACTCAAGGTACCACCTTCAGCTCGTGAGATGGGTTACTTGGATCTAATCCAAGGAGTAAGCCTACACATGCTAATCAATCCTTTCCATTAATATCCAATCTCAGTGAAACTACGACTATGGATATTTAGATTATTCATAGTAACATGTATGTGCGGTTCTCACACTACATAGCTCCCACTATGTCGTCTCCCTTTTACGCTATGAAGTAGTCATGGACTTTGTCTTATCAATGCGCATATACATATTTAAACATATATACTACCAGCGAGATATAGTAATAAACAGAAAGCGCTATTAAGCAACAAAGATGCCGTAATTATTATTAATAATAATTCAAAACTGTTTGTACATTATAGCTAATAAAGATATATCACCCTAATTGCCTCCAGGTCATACATGATCACATGGTTTTGACTCTACTTATTTTGAGGGCTTATATTTTGTTATGATGCTAAAAACCTTGTTTCCCACTTTTCTATCGACAAGTTAAGAAGTTCAAAATACAAATAGGTGTTGTCAATACAGCTTATCAAATAGAAAAATGGTGACCATACAATTATACAGTTTTGATGTAGTTTTAAAAGATATCGATCCCATAGGGAAGAAATTCGGTTTTAAAGACCAACTAGAGTTACGGGGTAAATCAAAATAAGAAATTTTATTGGAGGGGTTGGATGATAGATGGATGAATGGATAGATGTATATACAGACTAGAGAAGATGTAAAATATAAAGATGTTCCTAAGAACAAGTTTAACAAAGAAAAACATGCAAAATCATCAAGGATATTTCGTACACTAGATAACTTCAACAAATAATGGTTCTAGATGCCCTAATATTCAATAATTCACCATAGAGCAACACATGAGATGACTTTTCTAAGTCTAGGGTCAATGAATTATGACACTTATAAGAACATGGATAATAAAATCACTATACTTAGTACAGGCTGCTCTCACATAGCCATATTTAGCAAGTTACCATTCCAAAAATGTTGGCTCACTAAACAGCATTATAATCACAGATCTAGTGATTATACACAACTTGTTAACCCCGAAATCACTCTTAAAGTTAACTCGAAAGCATATAACTTGATTAATATAAATGATGTAAAATGAAATACTCGTTATGACACATAGGCATATCATAAACTTCGAAATAGAAAGTATAAGCAGAAAACAAAGTAAAGTTGTAAGGTATGCAAGTGAAAGCTAAAGTTGATCAAACCGTATCCACTCTTTAATGGGAGTCGTCAACTCTCGCAATTCCTACGTCTACTTTGAATTCAGTCTTGACTCATACAGAACCTCTGCTAGGATGCTATTCTTTGTGAATCTCGAATAAAAAATGTTGAAGAATGAAAACTTTAATTGATAAGTGCTTTGCAATTACACTCATACAACAAATGCTAGAATTTGTGTAGAAATATAGTGATCCTAATAGGAATTGAATCACTTACACATTTTTCTTGCTAAGACTTTGAACGTAGCAAAATCTATACTATTTTCACTCTCTAATGTGTATCACGCATACTACCATTCATTCCATCTCCTTGTGACACACCCCTTACACGAAATTGGTTGAATTTGAACCCTATTTATAGAGTTTGAAAGGTTGCATCTATCCAAACGAAGAGTCGTATCCATTGGAGAAGGTTTGCATCACTTCAATATGATTGGATGCAAAGATTCATCCTCATCCACAATGGAAAGGCACATTTTCATGATTGGTTGACTTCCAAACGATGTCTTTTCGATGGTTAATGGCGGTTGATCATTGTTATCTGGCGATTGGTAGTTGAAAAGAGATAACCATTAACAATCACAAGTCACGACTGTGAATCACATGTCGCGATCGTGAACATTGTTTGGCAGTTTTCTGTTTATGAAGAGTAATAAGTCACGACCGCAAATGGATGTCACGATCGTGAAATGTTGTTTCTTCATGATTCTTCTTTGCAACTTTGCCAATCTTTAATAGCTTCGATCCTAAGCCTTGTGTTCCACGCATCTTTTTGCACCTTTTCCACTTTTGACCATTTTACTCCTAAGATTTACCTAGTTTCTACATTTACATAAAAAATAACTACATACCACATGAAATCTTTTATATTAAGTATAAAATAGAACAAAACCATATCTTTTTATGATTAAAAATGTCATGATAATAAGTGTACTTATACACTTATCAATACATCATGTCTAACAAACTCCCACTTGCACTAGAGCCAATTACCCATGTGCTTCATACCATACTCGTTAACATAATAGTCATGCTTAACTTGAGTCAATTATTTAGTTAGCCCATCCCCTAGATTATGATCCATTGGGACATATTCTAAGCTTATATTCTTTCTGACTACTATCTCCTGAATGAGATGGTATTTTCTAAGTACATGTGTGTTTCTATGGTGAGATCGTGGTTCCTTTGCCTAAGCAATAGCCCCATTGTTATCACAATAGACTGCTATTAGCTTTACAATGCTGGCCACCACACCAAGATCACCAATAAATCCCTTAAGCTAGATAGCTTGCTTAGCCGCTTCTAAACCAGTTGTGTACTCAGATTCTATGATTGAATCAGCACTCGTATCCTATTTGAAACTCTTCCAAACAACTTCCCTTCCATTTAACATAAACACATAACCTGACTGAGACTTAAAATCATCCCTGTCATACTGAAAACTCACATCGGTGTATCCCTCTAAAGTGAGATCACCTTCTCCATATACTAAAAACATATCCTTAATCCTACATAAGTACTTGAGGATAGTTTTAATAGCCATCTAGTGCTTCTCACTTGGGTTAGATTGAAATCTGCTCATAATGCTCAACACATGTGAGACACCAGGCCGAGTGCATACTATAGCATACATGATGGACCCTATCGCTGAGGCATAGGGTATTCCATTCATGCATAGTCTCTCTTCTTATGTTCTTAGACACTTAGATTTAGAATGGTTAATCTTGTGAGACATTGGGAGATAACCTTTTTTAGACTACTCAAGGTTAAATCTAGCTAAAACCTTATTTATGTATGTAATTTGTGAAAGACCTAGTAGCATTTTGGATCTATCTCGGTAAATCTTAATACCAAGTATAAAAGCTGCTTCTCCAAGGTCTTTCATGGAGAACTTCTTTGATAACCAAGTCTTAGCCATCTGAAGAAAAGGAATATCGTTTCCTATCAATAGTATATCATCAACATATAATATAAGGAAAATGATTGCACTCCCACTAGCCTTCTTATATACATAGGGCTCATTAGCGTTGGATACAAAACCAATTTCTCGGATTGTCTCGTCGAATCTAATATTCCAACTCCTTGATGCTTACTTAAGTCCATAAATGGACTTCAGTAACTTGCATACCTTAGAGCCATCCTTGGATGTGAAACACTCGGGTTGTGCCATAAACACATCCTGTCCAGATTCCCATTACGAAATTCTATCTTCACATCCATCTGCCAAATCACATAATCATAATGAGAGGCGATGGCAAGGAGTATTCTGATAGACTTCAGCATGACTACAAGTGAAAAGGTCTCATCATAATCAATGCCTTCTTTTTTACTGTACCATTTTGCAACCAGCCTTGCTTTATAGGTAACTATGTTACTATCCATGTCAGTTTTCTTCTTGAAAACCCACTAGCATCCTATGGGCTTAATCCCACTTGGAGCATCAATCAAGCTCTTAACTTGATTTTCGTACATAGAGTCCATCTCTTATCTCATGGCTGAAAATTATTTATCAGATTCTGAGCCTTCCATTGATTCTTTGTAAGTCTTAGGCTCATCATCTTCTATAAAGAAGAGATGTTTATCATCAGTGATGAGAAACCCGTCTCGCTCGGGAGCTATTAGAGCCTGACATGACCTATGTAATATCGATGTTATAATAGGTTGTTCTATGCTTACACTATCTTTTGGAAAAGGTGTAGGTATAATCCATTGATAATCTATTTGATCTCCTTGAGTGCCTAACTCAAGATTGCTCCCACTGGCTTTCACAAGTATATGCTCCTTCTCAAGGAATTGAGCATTTCTGGAAACTAGGACCTTCTATTCCTTGGGATCATAATAGGTATACCTTATAGTCTCCTTAGGCTAACCTACAAACAAACGTCTATCAGACTTAGCACTCAGCTTATCTGAACTTATCCTCTTTACATATGCAAGACATCCCCAAACTCTTAGGTGAGAAAGAGAGGGTTTCTTACCATACCATAACTCGTATCAAGTTTGATCAACTGATTTAGAGGGCACTCTATTTAGAATATAAACTACGCTCTCAAGTGCATAACCTCAAAAGGATCTGCTAAGTTCTGCTTGGCTTATCATGGACCGAACCATATGGAGTAGAGTTTGATTTCTCCTTTTTGACACTCTATTGTATTGTGGTTTATAAGGAGGTGTCCACTAGGATAAAATACCATTATCCCTTAGATAATCCTGAAACTCCTGGCTTAAGTATTCACCGCATCGATCAGATCGAAGGGTCTTGATACTTTTCCCAAGCTGTTTCTCTACTTCAATTTTGAATTCTTTGAATCTATCAAAACTTTAGACTTGTGCCTCATAAGGTATAAATAACCATAACGCGAGTAATCGTTGATAAAGGTTATGAAGTAGACGAAACCCTCATGTGTCTTAACACTCATTGGACCACATACATCGGAATGTATTATTTCTAAAGTACTAGTGGTACACTGACCCTTTCCTTTGAAAAGTTTTTTAGTCATCTTCCCTTTTAAACAAGGTTCACACGCACCATAGGATTCCCATTCCATTTGGCCTAAGTCTCCACATTTGTGTAACTTTGTTAAGCGAGTCTCATTTATGTGGCTTAGACGATAATGCCATAAGTATGAGGACTTCTCATTATATAATCTCGATTTCTTAACAATGTTCATATTTAGAATTTCAGTTTTAGAATCTTGAACGTATATGCCATCCACAGATATTCCATAAGCATAAAGAATATTATCATGCTGAATTTGACATTTATTATTGGAAAATAAAATTTCAAATCCTTTTGTTGCTAAATGCACAATAGAAATAATATTCTTAGTGACAACAGGAATATAATAGCTATTGTTCAGAACTAAAACATGGCTACTAGGTAAACAAAGGCTATATGTCCCTACAGCTATTGCAGCAACCCGTGCTCCATTTCCAACTCTTAAGTTCATTTCCCTCTTTACAAGCCTCATACCATTTCGCAATCCCTGCACAAAAGTACAGTACCACAACCAGTATCTAATACTCAAGTAGACTCATAGGGAACTGTAGAGAAACTCTCTAGTATGAACATACCTCCAAATGGTTAAGCCACAGCTATCATCATCCGATGAGCTTGTTTCATGAGAAACATTCTCATTCTTCAATTCTAACTTCCTCATGAGCTTTCTCTTAACTTTTAAAACTTTCAGTTTCTTCAACTTAAGGTCCTCAACATTAGATTACTCTTTAAGTTTATTTCTAAACTCAATCTCATAATACTCGAGCAAGTCCCTGAGTTGGACAAGGTAGAGTTGGGAGAACACTCCTTAAGCATCCTTTTGAAGGAAACATATTTATTGGGTAATACCCTCAATACCATTTCCCTAAAAGATTGCTCACTGTAATCAACTCCCAACTCTCTCAATATCTCTGAGTTGTCATATATGTTAATGGCCAACTCTACTGGTGAGGTGTTTCCCAGCAATTTACTATGGAATAGTTCAGCCTCTAGACTTTCCACTGACTTGAGACAATGAATCATGATTGCGAGGTTCAACCCTTCTTACACATATGTGTACTTTGGGAGCATATGGTCCAAAATGAGTTTTGCAACAAACTCACAGTTTCCCTCTTGCTCCTCATAGTCATTCATCTCAAATGCATAAGCATTCTTACCGGGGCTTTTGGAACCAGGGTCAATTAGAACATAATCTATGTAGTAGTTGAAAAGAACTCCTCTAATAGTCTCAAACCACTCATTGAAGTTATAAACATCATATTTGATGTCGTTAAGAGGCCTTATGTCAATGTGAGTATTTTCATTAGTGATCATATTCAACCTAGATATAAGATATAACTTGTTTAGACATTAGTATATGTACATGCATTTAATATAAGGTCTTTACTTAAACACATAGTTCCTGCTATTTTTCTCGACATTTAAATAGCCCTTTCTATTCAAATTTGGGAAATTTGGTCGAACCAATTTTCCTTAGTAGGTAGCATCCATAGCAACTCATCAAGACCCCCACTATCGCAGGTCAAGCTATAACAAGATAACCATGGTTAGAACCCGTCCATTTGCATCTCTTGCAATTGCTAAACCATTCAAGTTCTCTTTCTCGAGACATACGTACCCAATTGTACAACTCCTCAAATGTGTCTCCAACTCAGCATTAGCTCTAATAATATGGATAACTAACCCTCCTTGGTTAAGGCACTATCCCCATCTAGTCTCATGACCAACCACATGTTAAGGGAAGGTATGTTGTACATGTTCTTACATCCGTTAATAAGGTTCTTATCATGACTTATGACTGGAAGACATTTTACCGCCTTAATATTGTTGTAAGGATTTCATTGGTGCCACTGGTCTCGCCCTAGTCTAGGTTCTATACGATGGATATGATTATGAGATAACAATTCCGGGCTATTTGGAATTATTAACTCTAAGGGAACATGCTCTGACTATATATCATAATCATTTTATTATGCCAAGACTCCACATAGCATGCAAAACAAACAAGATCCATGTTTAAGTTCTTGCACCTACGTCTATATGTTTTAATTTAACAATTTATTCCACGTTTGTAAAACCATATTTGGAATCCAATTTCCATGCTAGAAATCGACTAATTCATAAAAATCCATTCGATATTTGTGAATCTAATACCGATGGTGACTTCCAGGTAGGAGAGGCCCCCTTAAAGTGAATGAGAAGCCTTATCCAATCCTTGTAAAAATCACCATGGGCACTTTGATTCAATGTACCACGGACAATTATGATTTAAAGATTTTGTTCTTTAATTAAATGAAGTTCAGGATGACCCTCAATTAAAGCATTTACCCATGTGGTAAAACATTGCTAATTTAATATGATAATCACCTAGAATAAGTTTGAGCAAAACCTTAATCTAGTTATCACATAATTTTCTATAACAGGAATTGAACCCTAAGTCATGCATAGCATACTTTAATCAATTCATAAAAAATCACATTTTAACTTGTTATAATAAATCATGCATAGCATAAGGCAGGCTCTGATACCATTGCTGGTTAATCAAAGAAGTAATTGAACATGCAATCTTTACAAGATGAAATTTCAAAACATAAAATTAATCTAAAGATCTCCTAAGCATGCCATGATTGATAGAATCTAAGTTAAAACATTCTATAGATGCTTTTAAGTGTACCAAACATATAAAAGAAAGCTAGCATCTAAAGATTAAAGCATTACAAGTTGATGTGTGCTTGATCTCTCTTTTGGTAGTAGTGTTCCCTTGAGAAATTCTGACAGCAAGAGCCTCTATAAGTTGATCCACAAGGATCTTCACCGATAGAAACCTCGAAGAGGAAGAACCCGTCGATTGATAGCACCTTCTGAACTACTAGAAAATTAACCCGAAAAAAACTTTGAAAGCTCACTTAAACTTATAGCCTTCAATAAGTATTCTTCAATTTGTTTGGAGAAACTCGTGAAGGATCTCACACAACAAAAAGAAGAAGAGAGTAGAAATTAGATAGAAAAATAGCACTAAGCTTTTTCTGGTGTGTGAATTATGAGAGGCCTCAAGTATATTTGTAGGGAAAAATGGGGGAGTGATAGACTCCCCTTATAACTCTACATGGGATGGGATATAGGGACTCGCGGGTTGCCACAAGGCAAGCCCTAACGAGCTTTCCTTGTGCCGCAAGTTGCGGCTTGCAAGCATTCCCGTAAGCACTGCCTTGTTGCAGCACTTGCGGCCTACAGCCCGCTAGTCCATTAGCTCGCAGGGCAATCGCACAGGCCCCACTTTGAACAACCTGTGTTCTTTTGGGGCCCACTCGCAACAAGAAAATCCCTTGTTCGCTTCCTGGAACCTTTTTCCCTATTTTCTCATAATAGTTTTTAATTATTAATTCGGTTCAACCAATTAGTAATTCTTATCACTGATTTCACAACTTATATTTTCGGTACAGACCTAGTCTATAGGTTCTTTACATAGTCCAATAAAAGACCCAAAGTGTGTGACCTCATAAGATCCCAAAGTATAGAGACACTAGAGGTTAACCTAAACTTGGTTTCCCATCCAGGAACCTATAGTCTCCGTTTTCTAGATCGATAGCTCTAGACGATCAAATGGGCTTTCTAGAAAAGGTGTATGATCCCTCAATACTTGGAACATCACGTGATTGGGACTTAATCCGGTTCTCCAGTACTAACCAATACAATACACTCCTTCCATCAAGTTAAGTATCATCCAGTTTATTGAGCTTGGATTAAGTGGTAGCTCATGTAATAGATGTAGCTATCCTGGAATTAGACTTGTTCACGATGAACACCACTCAGCCATTATGTATCTTGATTAACTAGAAACCCATTCTATTAATCTTATACTCTAATTAGAGGTTAATGAGTGTGTCACTTCAACAAGGGGCCCTAAGGTATATCTCCCATTATATCAATATATCAAGAGCGATGGATCCCATCTTGACTACACAACTTACCAACATGTGATCATTGTTATACCCGTAATCACCTGTATCATCCTATTCGCCAGGGTATGAGTAAGTATGCCTAAAGTATAGCAACTCCTACATAAGGTAACCAATTTCTCAGGTTTGAGGATACTTGTACTGCTACTGCAATAAGATATGAAACCAAAACATGGATATAGTTATTTCTAAGTATCTGTCTTATAGCGGTCTCTAATGTATTACCCCGAATACATTCATGTGTTTACTCAAGGTACCACCTTCAGCTCGTGAGATTGGTTACTTGGATCTAATCCAAGGAGTAAGCCTACACATGCTAGTCTATCTGTTCCATTGATGTCGAATCTCAATGAAACTACATCTAAGGATGATTATATTATTCATAGTAACACGTATGAGTGGTTCTCACACCACATAGCTCCCACTATGTCCTTGTACTTTTACGCTATGAAGTAGTCATAGACTTTGTCTTACCAATGCGCATATACATATTTAAACATATATGATACCAGTGAGCAAGGGATTTTACTCGTTGCAAGTGGACCCCAAACCGAACACGGGTTATTCAAAGTGGGGCTTACGAGCTGCCCCGCGAGCCAATGTGCTCACAAGTCGCTAGCATGCGGGGATAGCCCACGGGTGCTAGCAGGCTGCAGGCCGCAGGCCGCAACCGCTGCAACAAGCCCTAACTTGCGCACAAGGCAAGCCAGCTAGGGCTTGCCTCATGACAACCGCGAGTCAACCTGCCTGTAACCATACCAGCTATACATGGGATGGGATTTATCCCATCCCATATAGAGTTTTAGGGGGAGTCTATCACTCCCCCTTGAAAGCCTCTTTAATTCACACAAACCAAAAAGCTTTGATTTTATTTTCTCTCTGATTTCTTTCTCCTCTTCTTTTATTGTGCCAGATCCTCCACAAGTTTCTCCAAACAAATTGAAGAGTTCTTGTGAGCACAGGATTTTGTACCAGCTCACGCGTTCAATGATGATGGCTTTTCGGAATATTTATCCTCGAATCACACGATTTTTGACCGTCCAATGATCTTCAAATGGGAGTCTTCCTCATCGTTGAATTTAAAAGGACTTTAATTTAGAAATTAACTAAAAAACATAAAAATACATAAAAAAAATTAGAAAACACAGTCAAAAACCATATCCAGAGCTTGGCTCGTCGATATCTGGCGAGGCACGACTCGCAAGAAGACCTGGCGAGGTACGCCAGGGGTCTGGCAAACCTCGCCAGAGGCCTGGCGAGGCTCGCTAGGGGTCTGGCGAACCTCGCCAGTGACCTGGCGAGGTCACCAAACTCTTTAGAGAAATCGCCAAAATCTTTGGCAACCCCACCAAACTTTTTTGCCTTTTTTGGATATTCCGGGATTTTTCTATAAATAGTCGGACATTTTTGGATTGAAGGGGGCTCGAAATTTCAAAGAAAAATCCTCTCTTTCAGATAAAAAAATACAAACAATAATTTCTTCTTTTCTTCTATTTTTTTCTCGGATCCAAAACACATTTGGATCCCAAATCTCTTCATCTTTTAATCAAATTTCTTCATCTATTTCTTCTTAAATCCTTAGATATTCTCGGGTCTAAAACAAATTTTGAACCCGGGTCTGATTATCTTTTGGATAAATAAACACGTATTTTCCAATTAAATTACACTAAAATTCCAAGAATTAAATGAAGATTTTTGGACTTATACATCAACAATTTCACCTAAACTAAAGGACAAGGAGGTCTTCCAAAGGCCGAATGGATACGCCAAAGTGGATTCATACCGGAAGGGTAAGCCTCTAAGTTCCTATAACTGCAAATTCCATGTTTATCTTATGTTCATCTCTTTTTTATCTTTATTTGTGGACCTAGGAATTATTTTTATTTCCTTATTATTGTAAATAATTTTGTAATTCTCTCCTTCTTCTTTTATTTCTTTTTAATTTTTACATTAGAATACCCCAACGAAGGGAATTAAAATTATTCCCGGATAACAGACCTTACCTTTTGCCATGAGTTCATTTTCACTAACAACCTTAAAATCTTTGATGTTTTAATTAGGCCACACGGGCCTCGTTAAAATCAAATCGAACGTATATGATATCCTTTGTGCTAACCTTTGTGGATGCAAGTTAGATGTATGTTTAGGCTTTTAGTTTTCCTTCAGGTATTGCACATATTTTCGAGGAAATGTAATTAATAGGGTAGAATCCCCTGATTTTTGAAAGCCTTGTAATTTTATTTTCCACATTTACTTACAATTTTGTGGATGGATTTACTACTTTTTCTATACGTGAATCATGCATGTAAACTCGAAAAAACGACCTAAGTGCAAATATGCACTATTAAGAAAATACGGTTTTCTATATATGTAATATAATGTGATCACATAAGAAATAAGCAACTTATCCCGGACCCGAATCTCTGTGTCTTGGTGGGCCATCCCCCGGATGTTAAGCCTCACAGGACTCTAATTCCTGGAAAGAGCTAATCCAGGTGACGACTCCACACCAAGAGACGGCAGATTTGGGTTCGAACCAATCTAAAATGTTTTCGCTCTCTCTTTCAACCTATCTCTCGGGTCCCCGACTCGGTGCTTTTGTTTTTTCAAACACCCCGGTGGACCGTGCCTATGAAATCATGCACTCTCAGCCCACTGCTTCGTGTTGCCCGCTCACAGTGGTGACTTTACTGGAGATTTTTTTTTCTAAAACTTGTTTTTTTAAAGGTTTTAGATTTTGGATAAGTGCCAAAAATTATTGATCACATTATTCCGTTTTCTCATAATTATGATATATTCATAATAACACATTGCAATAGAAGGGATTAGCCTATAAGTCTAAGGTACCCTCATTATCGCGAAGCTCTCTCTTGTACTAATCTGCCTCCTTGAGAAAAGATAGTACTCGAGCGGGTGGAGAACTTGTTCCCATATCGCATGTACCTCCCTTAACCCATTTAGGGAGAGGCTTGGAGTGTATTTTAGCGTAACAAGAACCTTCTACATCAGCAACCTATTTATAAACCTCATGTAAATAAGCGGTAGGCATTTTCCCTAGGGTGTTTCCCATACACGCGTTCATGCATTATATTTTCCTGCAGGTGAGCTCCTTAGTATCCTCGAGGTACTAAGATGAACCAAACTTAGGATAGAGACTAGCCAAAAACCCTACACGTAGGAGTTTTATGGTTGGAAGATTGGACGTTGCATGTTATGTGCTACATGAATTTGTCACTGAACAAATGTCATACTAACCACGAATTTTTTTGTGCACACTTGAACGCACACACTCATGATATTAAATGTACATACCAAACCAATATCACATACACTTAGGCACAGTTGACAATATAGATCATGTCACCTTAGGACAACATAAAACCACTTAGGGACATCACTTACCCCTTTTTTCAGTGAGATGTCCACTTGACATCCCTCTATTAGCCTGTACATGGCGAAAATACCTTCCTTTGATGTCCACTTGACATCCGACACTTAGCCGCAAGGGGCAATAACCTTTCCACCACATTACCCATGAGATGTCCACAAGACATCTAATTCACAACCCTTCCAGGGAAATTATACACACCAAAAGCCCAAACGGGGCAAATACCTACCCAAAACCATTTTTTCCCACATTAAAGTATATCACAGTTGATATCCTAAGCCCACAAGAGGCAAACTTACTTCAAAAGTCTTACCTTATCAAATCTTCAAGGGTATACGCCTCATACCCGAATCATTCGCCCACACGAGGTAATAATACAAGTATCACCACATACCCTCAAATAGTGATTACCACACAGGTATCCAAAAACTCTACCCTAATTGGGTGAGATAACGAAATCTTTCATTAGGTAGCTACATATGGTAGTTATTTTCATTTTATTAGGGTATGTCACACTGCTTACCCAAAACAATTTTTGACCTCCTCATTCCATGGGACCTAGTCATATTACAAAACCTCAAACCATTGACCTATTACCACACAGGTAACTTAGTCACCTCACTCACATCTCTCATGTTACGATGTCACACCGACATTATACAAATCTCAAATCCAACCCCCGTTGTTGGATTTTCATTTCCACATGTTTTCATTTTTACCTAACGACTAACCTGTTTGTTTCAAATGGATTGACATACATGTTATTTCACATCATGGCATGCTAACCCCTTTGTGAATG
>CATIWQ010123242.1:0-12712 GCA_949673415.1 Euphorbia schlechtendalii | reverse complement strand
TTTTTATTGTACCTTTTGTAACCAACATTGCTTATTGGTAAATATGTTACCATCCATGTTAGTTTTCTTATTGAAAACCCAATTGCATCCTATGGGCCTAATCCCACTTGGAGCATTAATCAAGCTCCAAACTTGATTTTCGTACATGGAGTCCATCTACGATCTCATGGGTGAAAGCCATTTATCGAACTCTGAGCCTTCCATTGCTTCCTTGTAAGTCCTAGGCTTATCATCTTCCATAAGGAAGAGACGCTTATCATCAGTGATGAGAAACTTGTATCGCTCGGTAGCGATTGGAGCCCGGCTTGACCTATGTAATGTCGGTGTTATAATAGGCTATTCCATGCTTACACTATCTTGTGTAACAGGTGTAGGTATAATCAGTTGACTGTCTATTTGATCTTCTTGAGTGCATAACTCAAGATTGCTCCCACTAGCTTTCACAAGTACATGCTCCTTCTCGAGGAATTGAGCATTTCTGGAAATAAGGACTTTTTGCTCCTTGGGATCATCATACGTTACCCTATAGTCTCCTTAGGGTAACCTACAAATAAACATCTATTAGACTTAGCATCTAGCTTATTTGAATTTAATCCTAGAAGTAGGATATCCCTAAACTCTCAGGTGAGAAAGAGTGGGTTTCTTACCATACGATAACTCGTATTCAGTTCGATCAACTGATTTAGAGGGCACTCTATTTAGAATATAAATTGTGCTCTCAAGTGCATAACCCCAAAAGGATCTGCTGAGTTCTACTTGGTTCATTATGGACCGAACCATATCAAGTAGGGTTCGTTTCCTCCTTTCTAACACTCCATTGTGTTGGGGTGTATAAGGAGGTGTCCACTAGGATAAAATACCATTATCCCTGAGATAATCTTGAAACTCTTGGCTTAAGTATTCATTACCTCAATCAGATCGAAGGGTCTTGATACTTTTCCCAAGTTGTTTCTCTACTTCAGTTTTGAATTCTTTGAATCTATCAAAACTTTCAGACTTGTACCTCATAAGGTACAAATAACCATATCACGAGTAATCATTGATAAGGTTATGAAGTAGACGAAACCCTCATATGTCTTAACACTCATTGGACCACATACATCGGAATGTATTATTTCCAAAGTACTAGTGGCACGCTTACCCTTTGCTTTCAAAGGTTTCTTAGTCATCTTCCCTTTTAAACAAGGTTCGCACGCACCATAGGATTCCCATTCCATTGGGCCTAAATCTCCACATTTGTGTAACTTAGTTAAGTTAGTCTCATTTATCTTTCCTAGACGACAATGCCATAAGTATGAGGATTTCTCATTATTATCTAATCTTGATTTCTTAACAATGTTCATATTTAGAATTTTAGTTTTAGTATCTATGATGTAAATGCCATCCACAGATATTCCAAAGGCATAAAGAATATTATCACACTGAATTTGACATTTATTATTAGAAAATAAAATTTCAAATACTTTTGTTGCTAAACGTGCAACAGAAATAATTTCTTAGTGACAACAGGATTATAATAGCAATTATTTAAAACTAAAACAAGGCTACTAGGCAAACGAAGGCTATATGTCCCTACAGCTGTTGCAGCAACCAGTGCTCCATTTCTAATTCTAAGGTCCATTTCCCTCTTTGTAAGCCTCCTACTATTCCGCAATCCCTACATAGAAGTACAGATATGAGTAGCACAACCAGTATCTGATACCCAAGTAAACTCATAGGGAACTATAGAGAAACTCTCTATCGTGAACATACCTGAAGTAGATACCTCACTTGACTTCTTCTTCATTTGTTCAGAAAACAGAGCTTTGCAATCACGTTTCCAGTGTGCGAGCCTTCCGCACATGAAACATAATCCTTTGGGTTCCCCCTTTTCAATAATCACATTTTGACCTTCTTGCTGATGGATTTTAAACCTTAACCTTTGACGTAAGCTTTACTTACCAAGGTACTTGTTCCTCTACCTCTTAGACCTTCTTCAAAACATCAAAGTTTTCTAATAAACTCAGATGTCTTATCGGTCTTTCTTGATATAAGATAATCTTTCACAAATGGTGAATATTTATCAGATAGGGTTTCCATCATAAGCTGTATATCATGCTTGGAATCTGTCTCGATTCCTATTAGAGATAATCTTTTTGAATACTGAAAGTATTCTATGCATCGCTCAGTGGCCAGGATCCCATAATCTCTCCCAGTGGTCAATGAGTGTTAAGACATATGAGCCTTTTGTCTACTTCATAACCTTTATCGACAATTACTTGCGATATGGTTATTTATACCTTATGAGGCACAAGTCTGAAAGTTATGAAAAATTCAAAGTGTTTAGAATCGAAGTGGATAAACAACTTGGGATAAGTATCAAGACTTCGATCTGATCGAGGTGGTGAATGCTTAATCCAATATTTTCAGGATTATCTAAGGGATAATGGTATTTTATCCCAGTAGACACCTCCTTATACACCCCAACATAATGGGGCGTCAGAAAGGAGGAATCGAACCCTACTCGATATGGTTCGATCCATGATGAGCCATGTAGAACTTAGAAGATCCTTTTGGGGTTATTCACTTGAGAGTGCAGTTTATATTCTAAATAGAGTTCCCTCTAAATCATTTGATCAAACTCCATAAGAGTTATTGTATGGTAAGAAATAGCTCTTTCTTACCTGAGATTTTGGAGATGTCCTACTTATGTAAAGAGGATGAGTTTAGATAAGCTGGGTGCTAAGTTTGACAGGTGCCTATTTGTTGGTAGGAGACTATAGGGTATACCTTCTTTGATCCTAAGGAACAAAAAGTCCTTATTTCTAGAAATGCTCAATTCCTCAAGAAGGAGCATATAATTGCAGAAGTTAGTGGGAGCAATCTTGAGCTGAGCACTCAAGAAGATCAAATAGGCAATCAACTAACTTTACCTGCACTTGTTACACAAGAAAGTGTAAGCATGGAAAAGCCTATTATAACACCGATATTACGTAGGTCAAGCAGGGCTCCAATCACTCTTAAACGATACGGGATTTTCATCTCTGATGATAAACACCTTTTATGGAAGATGATGAGCCCAGGACTTACATGGAGGCAATAAAAGGCATAGAGTTTGATAAATGTCTTACAACCATGAGGTCGCGGATGGACTCCATGTACAAAAATCAAGTCAGGAGCTTGATTGATGCTCCAAGTGGGATTAGGCCCATAGGATGCAAGTGGGTTTTCAAGAAGAAAACTAACATGGACGGTAACATAGTTACCTATAAAGCAAAGCTGGTTGCAAAAGGGTGTAGTTAAAAAGAAGGCATTGACTATAATGAGACCTTTTCACCGGTGGCTATGTTGAAGTCTATCCGGATACTCCTTGCCATCACCGCTCATTATGATTATGAAATTTGGCAGATGGAAGTGAAGACAACATTCCTTAACGGGAATCTAAACAAGGATGTGTTTATGGCACAACCTGAGGGTTTTACATCCAAGGATGGTTCAAAGGTATGCAAGTTGTAGAAGTCAATTTATAGACTTAAGCAAGCATCGAGGAGTTAGAATATTAGGTTTGAAGAGACAATTCGAGAAATTTGTTTTGTGTCTAATTCTAATGAGCCCTGTGTATAAAAGAAGGCTAGTGGGATTTCGATCATTTTCCTTATATTATATGTCAATGACATATTATTAATAGGACATGATATTCCTTTTCTTCAAATAGTTAAGTCATGGTTATCTAAGAAGTTCTCCATAAAAGACCTTAGTATAAAAATCTACGAAGATAGATCCAGAAGGTTGCTAGGTCTTTTGCAAAGTACATACATAGACAAGTTTTTGGATAGATTTAACCTTAAGAAGTCAAGAAAGGGTTATCTCCCAATGTCTCATGGGACTAACCTTTCTAAGTATGAGTGTCCGAGAACACAAGAGGAGAGATTGCGCATGAATGGAATACCTTTGCCTCAGCAATAGGCTCCATCATGTATGTTATGGTATGCACTCAGCTTAATGTCTCACATGCATTGAGTGTCACGAGAAGATTTCAATATGACCCAGGTGAGAAACACTGGATGGCCGTTAAGACTATCCTCAAGTACTTGCGTAGGATTAAGGATATGTTTTTAGTGTATGGAGAAGGTGATCTCACTTTGAAGGGATACACCGATACGAGTTTTCATTCTGACAGGGATGATTATAAGTCCTAGTCAAGTTGTGTGTTTATTATAAATAGAGGGGCAGTTGTTTGGAAAAGTTTCAAATAGGATATGACTATCGATTCAACCACATAATCTTAGTATTTTGCTGCTTCTGAAGTAGCTAAGCAAGCTATCTGGCTTAAGGGATTTATTTGGTGATCTCGGTGTGGTGTCTAGTAATCCAATAGCGATCTATTGCGATAACAATGGGGCTATTGCTCAAGCAAAGGAACCACGATCTCGTCATAGAAAAACTCAGAAAGTACTATATCGTTCAAGAGATGGTAGCCAAAAAATATTTAAATTCAAAAATACATCCCGATGGATCAGAATCTAGTGGATGGGCTAACTAAGCCACTGACTCAAGTTAAACATGACTAGCATGTTAACGAGTATGGCATGAGGCACATGGGCAATTGGCTCTAGTGCACGTGGGAGATTGTTAGACATGATGTATTCCCTAGAGGCAATTAGGGTGATATATCTTTATTAGTTATAATTTACAAACGGTTTCGAATTGTAATTAATAATAATTAAGGTATCTTTGTTACTTATCAATGCTTTCTGTTTATTTATGTATCTCGATGGTATCATATATTTATTAAATATGTATATGCACATTGATAAGATAAAGATCGTGACTACTTCATAGCGTAAGAGTATCTGGACATACTGGGAGCTATGTGGTGTGAGAACTGCACATACGTGTTACTATGAATAGTCTAAATATCCCTATTCATAATTCATTGAGACTGGACATAAATGGAACAAACAAACTAGCATGTGTAGGCTTACTCCTTGGATTAGATCTAAGAAGCCGATCTCATAAGCTCAAGGTGGTACCTTGAGTTTACACATGGATGTATTCGGGTAATACATTTGAGACCGCTGTAAGATAGACACTTAGAAATAACTATATTCATGTGTTAGTGTCATGTCTTATTGTAGTAGCAGTACAAGTATCCTTAGACCTGAGATACTGGTTACCTTGTGTAGGATTTACTATACTTTGGGTCATACTTATTCATACCCTAGCGATCAGGATGACACTGGTGATTATGAGTATAGTGATGGTCACATGTTGGTAAGGCGAGTAGTCAAGATGGGATCCATCGCTCCTAAAGTAGTGATATAATAGGAGATGTACTTTAGGGCTCCTTATTGAAGTGACACACTCATAAACCTCTGATTAGAGTATAAGATTAATAGAAAGAGTTTCTAGTCAATCTTGATACATAATGGTCGAGTGGTGTTCTACGTGAACAAGTCTAATTCTAGGATAGCTACGGCTATTACATGAGCTAACACTTAATCTAAGCTCAATAAACTAGATGGTACTTAACCTTATGGAAGGAGTGTATTTTATTGGTTACTATTACAGAACCGGATCAAGTCTCAAGCACGTGCCATTCTAAATATCGAGGGATCATACGCCTGTGCTTGAAAGCCCATTTGATCATCTGGAGATATCGGGTTTCATATCGGTCTGGAACACTGAGCCTAAAGGTTCCCAGATGGGAACCCAAGTTTAGGTTAACCTCTAGTGGCTCAATACTTTGGGATCCTATGAGGTCACACACTTTCGGTCTTTATCAAACTAAGTAAGGAACCTATAGATTGTGTCTATGCCGAGAATATTAAGGTTTTTGAATTCATTGGATGAATTATTAATTGGTTAGATTAGATTAATAATTAAAAGGATTAAAGTAAAATTTTAACAACGTAAACCTGCTAGCGCGGGCTGCAAGCCCATGCTTATGGTGGCAAGGCAAGCCCGTAAGGGTTTGCCTTGCGCAACCCATTGGATGGGAATATTTCCATCCCACCTACTAATTGAGGGGGGGGGGTCTAACACTCCCCCTTTTCCCTATATATAGACCTCTAGTTCCTCTTTATTCAACACACACAAAATTCTCTTTAGCTCAGTTTTTTCTCTGAGTTCGACATCTCTCTCTTCGTTTGTTGTGCGAGATCCTCCATGATTTTCTCCAAACAAATGAAGAATTCTTTGAAGGATCTTTCTAAAGTGAGCTTTCTCAGTTTATTTTTGGGCTGGTCCTCGAGCAGTCTAGCAGTTGCTTTTTACTAATGGGTTCTTCATCAATGAGGTTTTGGTCGGTGAAGATTCGTGTGGATCAGTCATAAAGGCTCTCCTAGTTTGGAAGCTCATGCTAACGAAAATCTATTGAATTACCCTAAGGGAACACCATCACCAAAAGACAGAAAGTCCGCATCAACTGTAATGCTCTAAACTTAGATGCTAGGTTTCTTTTATAAGCTTTATAAACCTAATAGCATCTATGGAATGTTTTAACCTAGATTATATCAATCATGGCATACTTAGGAGATCTTAGGTTAATTTTAAATTTTGAAATTTTACCTTGCAACGTTTGCATGTTCAATTACTATCTTGATTAACCAGCATTATCATCCCCTAAAGTATCCCAATTTACTTGAGATTGTTGGTGCCGAACCTTCTCTAACATTCGTTTACAATCAAACAAAGATGAACATGTAATCTATACCTCCGAACCTATGGATGCATCTACAGGTCACACCACCACACAGAATGTCAGTGCTAAAACCTAATCCTCCAACTCCTTGATTTTTCATTCCAAACCCCTAAAGTTCCTAAAGTGCCACGGACGAATAAAATCCCATAAGCACCTCAACTTGTAGTCGATATCCCTATTCAGAGTTTCCTTACAAATATCATGCCATTTTGATTTAATAAATGGAAAGAATCCCTCGTTGTCCCTCCAACAATTAAACAAGCGAAATATCTTTCTTCCCATCTGATTTACCACATGGAACTGAAAAATCATCGAAAGGTGGTTTGACAAATTTGAATCAACAATCATCAAATACAGCCTGGGCCAATGATCCAATATATCACACAAAACCAATACTCTATCAATCCTCGAGAATGCCTAACTACTACACCATCTTTAATCTCTACCTTGTAGCAGTTCACCATAAAGCACACAATCATTAACAAAGTCCTAAAACATCACCATGGAATTCAAAACAACTCCCCCACCTCCTAACCCCTCTGAGCTATGTAAAACCTCATTAAAATCTCCACACACTAATACATTCTCAACACCCTGTATATGGGGTATCAAATCATCCAAAGCTGATTTTGCTCCACATAACTAGAAGGGCCATATAAACAAACCAAATGAGCCTCAAATTGATTCAAAGTAACATATAAAATACACCATCTATCACTAGAAAAATAACTGTCCCTTGAATCAGACGGGTATTCTAAGAACCACAAGCCCCCCTCCCCCGAAAAACCCTAATCAGGAATACAATGAAATAGAAAATCATTATGACCCCAAAACTTTCGAACAGCCTGATTTGACATAATAGCCACCTTTATCTCTACTAAAACAACAAGTTGAAACTACTATTTACAAATACTATTACAAATAAAAAATTATTTCGCACCATTCAAAAGCCCCCCATGACAAATCTAACATAAAAAGTTTAACGACGTATGGAATATTCATAAAACTAGAACAAAGGAACCTGCTCAAAGGTGTTGACCCTCTAATACCACCATAATCCTCTCAACATATTTGTTACTAAATAACTCAAGCTTTTCCCCTATCCAAAACACCAACATTTCTTCCCTTTCGCACGGTGCACTTCCTTCCCCTCTAAGAATCACTTTGTTCATATTTGATATATCTGGCCTAGAGGGGTTAGAGACCCCAACCGATGGTATAACTTCATTCCCTATCCTGAGTCTCGCACTCATACTATTTCATGGAATACTCATAGATTGAACCCCATCGTTATCAACTATATTCTCAGAAGTTGCACCATCTTCCGTTGAATTATTTGAGGAAACCAAGTCTCCCCTTACAAAGGAAGAAAACTCTGAGTCACTTGAGCCATCCAAACAACTCTCCTGACAATGTTGGCACCCTACTCCCTAACGAAAGCCAGCATAAAACAAACAGCTTCAAGTATCAATAGTTCCCAAAGGAAATAATACAAAGTAAGATATCACATATAGGCGATCCGATCTATCAAAATTTGAGTCAATGGAAATAACACAGCTAATTAACCTACTAGCAAGCTCATGAATTAGAGATTCAAAAATAATATATGGTGGTAATCCCATAAAATCCAAATACATTATAGATTTTGTGGAGACAAAATCAATCGATAAAAGCTTAATGGATAACAAAATATGATGCATTATTACCCAATCACCACTCAAAAAATTGTGTAAAGCCATCTCAAAAGAAAAAGAAGTTATAACACAATAACCGCCAAGGGTTGCAGCAAAATCAATCTCAAAACCATAATCAGATAATAAGTCACCTATATTTCGAATATGAGAAATATTCTTAAGATGAGCCACACATGAATTATCTTTCTAAGGAGCATACTAAACTGATATCTCCACTTCAGGCTGGTCACCCATCTCCTTAATCTGACCAACAATCTCTCCTGTTGATTTCTCACTTGTTATCGATCCACGAACATGAGAATTAGCCACAACATCCACAAAGGATCTATTGTCACGGGGTGAATTATGAAACACATGTTTGTGACTAATACTTGTCTTCATCATTTGAACATGTTTAGATACTTCAACCTGCCATGTATACCTTGCACGAAATGTATGAAATCTCACTACCCCAATGATGAAAGAATTTAACCAGTGTATCTCCTCCTGAAATGGTAGTGAACCATCCAAATCAAGAAAGTTGAAAATAAGTTTTCTTGAATTTCTTATCCTTGCTATATAAATCCAACCAAACACTCCATATTTCTTGAAGACACGTTTCGTAGCCACTGCATTATACCTATTAGGGAAATTTTTGAAAGAGATTTTTGAGGGATTGAAGGCCGCTGATTTTTTTTTTGGCTCAAGGGGATTTGTGTTTTTTGGTAGACAAGGATTGGTTATTGGTCGTGGGGTTGGGCTTGAAAGGGAGGTTATTGGGTAGGGAGGGTCGGTAAGGATGGGAAGGGGTGGTAGTTGTAGGAGGTTGTTGATGGTTGACGGTGAAGGGTAGGGAAATTGTTTGGTAGGCCACTAGGATTTCAGTTAGCTTTCATGGATTTTTTATGAGCGTGGACAATGCCATAAGATATTGGGTAGTTGGTAAATATATGAAGAAGATGGGAACTGTTTGGTTGAAGATGACTTTAACTGGGTGGTGGGTATTGAGAATTCAAGGTTTTTGGTTGATGTGTATGGTGGTTGTGTGGTTTTGGACGGAGGTAGGGTTGAAAGTGGTGCATTGGGAAGATAAAAGGGGTCGTAAGTTGAGACATTGTGAATGTTTGGGTACATGAATGTAGAGAGAAGGAAGAGGTTCTCTCTCCACCTTTAATAATGCATGTGTATAGCATGCAAATTTCAATTCATACAAAACTATATATCTAATTATGCTAAATGAGTCTCTACACTGAGACTTTGTGAAATCGTAATTGAATTGATAAATAAAATCTTAGCTCATACGTTTGAGAGAGATCTCTTGCTATTAAATATAATTAAGTTTTTACAATTACAAAGAGTCCTTTCCTATATAGGATTTTAAATGAGGCAGAATAAAATAGTGGAAAGTAATCTAATTTACACTAATTAGGAGATTAACGTCTATTATCCCCCCCTCAAAATGAGCGCAGGTGGGAACCAAAGCCAACTTGTTACATAGTAGGCAAAAACGGGACGTGGATAAAGGCATGGTAAAGATGTCTGCAACTTGGTCATCCTTGGAAATATAACGCACAACAAGCTATTCACTAGTGGAAAAAGGGCCTATAGTGACGCATTATTTGGGAGGTTTATGCAAGAAACCTTTTGTAATGCTCAATAAAAAAAGCGGAGAGAGTTATTACGGACGGTTGTTACATAACAATCGTCCATTATACATGTAGAAGTATTCCGGACGGTTTTTCAGAACGAACCGTCCGTAATATAGGTGTTATTGTTATATGATACCATAGCATTGTGGACGGTTCTTTTGTAAAAACCGTCCGCAATGGTTTGTTTTAAAAAAATATTATTGCGGACGGTTATTAAGTATTAACCGTCCACAATACACTGGTGAAAAAAAGAACTTATGGGGTAATGCGGACAGTTCTTAATAGTGAACCGTCCGTATTACTAAGAGTTTAGTTTTAGCAATATGGATGGTTCACTATTAAGGAGCGTCCATATTACTACCCTTGTAGATAAAATCCCTAAATCAATCAGTACTGCTTTACTACCATCATTAAAAATCCCTAATGGCCAAATCGATCACTGCGCAACATCTCATCTCCGGTAACTCCACCGCCTCTGTCGCTCCACCACCTCCGTCGCATCTCCGTCATCGAATTTCTTTCTGGTAATGAGAAGCTTAAGCTCTCTCTTCCTCCTCCTGAAAAATTTCCTTTGCTAAGTTCTTGTAAAGTGCTTCTTTGAATCGATTTTTTCTGCATTTTTGTTTCATTGTTTGTTGTTGATTTATTGTGTCTGTTTCCTTGTAGAACTCAAAGTGGCACATTTTATGGATGGCGATCTGCTTGTCAATCGTGACGACGTTCGAATTATCTCTCAAGATGCAATTGAAGCTGTAAGATGTTGATTTTCATTGTTTCTTTTGAAATGATACTGACTATTTGGGCATCCTGACCAAATAAATCATCGCTGCCTGATCTGGGTTCACATGCTGGACAATCTAACAACATAGTGGATCAATTTGCCATAGAAAACCTTTCTGCAGACTTAGTTGAAGTGAAAGAGAATGACATGACCATGGAAAGACCTCTGTATACTTCTGCTGAGGATGTTCGGTTGACTACCTTAAGTAAGATTTATTTAGGGGAAGTTTCCATTCTTAAAACAGTATCCTCCGACATGAATTTTTCTGCATAGGATGATGGTAATAAATTGAAAATAGATAGATCATTGTTTGTTAATGAGGAGAAAACATCTGAAGCACCATTCCATTCAGTGGAGTTGACTAACACTAGTGAGCCATCTAAAGGTTCACGAATAAGAACTCATGTTGAGGATAAGTTTTCTAACAATGGGAATCAACACGCTGATTTCTCTGAGGCCAATTTGCAAGAGGAAATACTCATTCCCAATCAAGAACGCATAACATTGGGACATGAACAGAAGAAGCTTCAGTGTAATGTAGAATCAGTAACTAGTGAGATATTTGCAGAGTGTCAGGTATGTCAGTCATTAAACTTTAGTAGTGGAGATCACTAGTTTGGATGAAAACCTTTATTGTATTGTTGGATGATTGCCTACTAGGACATAAAGAGTTTACTCAAGACTGAATGTCTATGTTTCCATTTTGCATTGTGTGTATATGATGATGGTGCAAGATAACTATATTTTACATTTATTACCTTGGCTTAAGTATGGCTCATTTTCTTGATGTGAGTTATTGAATTTCTTAGTTCATATAATTGGCTTATGATTTGCTGTTTTGATGTCAATCATGGTAGGACTAAACATTTATGGGTCTCTTTACCAGTTAATGTTAGATGAGGTGAATTTCTTTAATTTTGCAGAAAATATCAATTATTTAATTGTTTATTTATAACCACAGGAACTGCTACAGATGTTTGGTAGACCATATATAATAGCTCCAATGGAAGCTAAAGCGCAATGTGCTTATATGGAAATTGCAAATTTTGTTGATGGTGTTGTTACTGATGACTCCGATGTATTCTTATTTGGTAGCCAAAGTGTACAAAAATATATTTGATGATCTCAAATATGTTGAGACATACTTTATGAAGGTTCGTATGACTGAATATCCTCGTTCTGTCTCTCTCTAACAGCAACAGACTCCCTTATGATTTACAATTTGCAGTCCTTTTGTTTATCACAGTCTTGGTGGTATATATATTGCTTGCGTTCATACTGAACGATTAATTTGCAAATCTTCTTTATTCATACTTGTGAAGTTTTCTCATCTACTCAGTGTTTTACATGTTTCCTCATGTGTTCTTATGTTTGTTTACTTCTCAGGATATTGAGAAAGAGCTAGGGTTGACTAGAGAGAAATTGGTTCACATGGCTCTACTTCTTGGGAGTGATTATACTAAGGGTATTAGGTAACTAAAAGCAGCCATCTCCTATGATTTTGAGAATGTTCTTGAGATTGTTCTTCAATGTTCTAGTTTCTGTATACATATTTTTCTTACTGAATTTTTTGAAGTTTTCGAATTGCACAGTAATCATGTGAGACCTTTCTTCTTGTGTTACTAGTTTATGGTGTATTTGAACTAAAATGACATGGTTTTTTTATGTAGTGGTATTAGAATTGTTAATGCTATTGAGGTGGTGAATGCATTCCCTAAAGAAGATGGCCTTCAAAAATTCCGGGAGTGGATTGAATCGCCAGATCCAAACATTTAGGAAAAGTATATGCAAATCGCCAGGCTCATGATCTAGAATCTTCGTCAGATCACAATCAAGCGATGAAGCAGAGTTTCATGAATAAGCATGTAAGAACTCTATTTCTTCTGTTGGCTTTGGCCTTTGTTTTAAGTATGTTTAGTGACTGAAT
>CATIWQ010123235.1:0-24109 GCA_949673415.1 Euphorbia schlechtendalii | reverse complement strand
TCGTAACATCTTTGTTGAACTTGCATGTTTTCTCTGCTATACTTGTTCGTAGTGAAAATCTCTATATTTAGATTCTCTAATCTTCCACATCTATATTTACTCAACTTTTCATTCTAATCTTCCTATCCAAAAATCTCAAATATATTTTTATTTTCTTTACTTTGTTTTTCCCTTGTTGATCTTTAGACTTAGTTCCTTCCCTGTGGGTTCGATATATTTTAAAACTACATCGCAACTATATACTTGCAGTTATCATCATTTTTTCTATTTGATAAGAGGTACTTACAATACCTATTTTTACGTTAAAAAGTTTTTGGCATTATTATTAAGGATAAGCCTTATGAAGCGAGTGTAGCCAAGTCTTGTAAATAAGTTATTAGACTTATCAGTAGAAAAGTGGCGAACAATCAACTCATCTATGCTGAGTTAGCTTTTATTTATTAAAAGTTGATTGTTTGACACTTAGAGAATTAAATGACACTTATGCTGTTAACATTTTCTGTGAGAGATAGAATATTCTTTTGATGCTTTTCAAGTTAAATAGCGCTGAAATTAAAGAAGATTTCTAGTGGTCCTCCCAAGATAAAAGGTGTCAGTACTGAATGTTGGAGATTCCTCACTAAAGTCCAAGTCAAAAGGAATTCTCTATCATGCGTCATTTCTCAGTGTCTTCGCTCACCTCTGCAGGCATCAGCAAATGTCAACTAATCTCAAAATTCCACGTTGCAATTCATGCGCCTCTCTCTCAGACCAATTTGCTTGAAGATAAACGAGGTTTTGTCAACGGAATTTTATCATGCCTCAACGTTCAAATTTCTATCTCTAAACATCTTGGAATCTGTCTACAAAGGGAAGATTTGAAAGATATAAAGAGAAGAGAACTTGAAGTATTTCAAGGATGAAAAGTTTGCACGGCTACATCACAAAGCTTCAAGTATAAATAGAAGACTGTAGCAAATGTTCAAACTTGGTGAATCACCTCGAATTTCTTTAAGAGCTGAAACTCTCTGTAAATACTCCCAGCTTTATGAAATTCCAAATTTAAACAATCAGCAAACAACCATTTAAAACTTATTTGTAATAGAGGGAATCAATACATAGATTTAACATTGTAAGGATTCAACATTTATAAGTAGAATTCAATCCGTAACTTTCATTTCAAATCTGAGTGTCAGTTCGGGAAGGGTACCAAAACTGAGTTGACTGGTAGTTAGAAAGAAAGGTACTTTCTGTAAAATCATGTCTACCTATTATAAAGTTTGCTCCGCCTAAGTAAGAAATGAACACTAGTGGATTTAACCTCGGAGAAGGAATCTGGGGACTGGAGGTAGGCTCGGGGATGAACTAGGATAAAATCAGGTGAAGTTCTAAACTTTCGCTTTAGTTTTTAATACGCCTAGATCATTCATCATTCTTTCTATCATTAACTTTTTTGCATGAAAAACTGATTCGAGCTGAGTAGAGTACTCAGTGAGAGATTGAAGATAAACTATACCAGCGAAGCTGAGTAGTTTATAAGTTTTTAGACCAACTCAACACGTATATGAAAACTTAACTTGGTTAAATAAATTTTACAAAACTAAAAAGTAACCAAGATTCGCATTCATCCTCCCTTTGCAATTGTTTACAAGCTGTTTAAGGACCAACATTTTACTATTTTGATACCAATTAGTTTAGGAATGTGTTAAAGGAGTCAAGGGCATGAGAGAACATGTCTTGCTTCCCTACCAAGATTGGGTCTATTTCATTCTCAAGATGCTCTCTGTTAGGTGAGGAAAAAACTTATTAACTATTGAGCTCACTTAGCAGCAAATGGTGGTATTGGGTTAGATGAGCTATCAAATTAAATCCTTGGCAGATAAATTATTAAATGCATTAAAGAAGTCCTCTAAAGTCTCCTAATGATAACACAATTGTGAGCGGACGACACAGAGCGATGGGCCGAGAGTGCACGGAGATGAGAGGTGCAATCCACCAGGGTGTTTGAAAAAGTGCACCGGGTCGAGACCCGGGAAAGGTTTTCAAAGAGAGGAAGCGAAAACATTTTTTAGATTGGTTCAAACCCGAATCCGCCGTCTCTTAGTGTGGAGTACCCACCTAGATTAGCTCTTTCCAAGAATTAGAATCCTGTGAGGCTTAACATCCGAGGGACGGCCCACTAAGACACAAAGATTCGGGTCTGGGATAAGTTGCTTATTTCTTAAGTGATCACATTATATTACATCTATAGAAAACCGTATTTTCTTAATTGTGCATATTCGCACTTAGGTCGTTTTTGGAATTTATGTGCATGATTCATGTATAGAAAAAGTAGTAAATCCATCCACAAAATAGTAAATAAATGCGGAAAGTAAATACGGAAAAGTAAAGAATACAAATTACAAAACTCGGGGGATGCAACCACCCGCCTAATCTTTTAATTACAATTCTCGTAAAAATATTTGCAATACCCAAAGGAAAATAAATCCTAGGCATACATCTAACCTGCATCCACAAAGGTTAGCAAGATATGACACATATGTTCGATTTGATTTTAGCGAGGCCCGTGTGGCCTAATTAAAACATTGATGGTTTAAGTTGCTATTTTAAATAAAAATGGTTCATTTTTATTTACACGTATGTTGGTCAATTTTATTAGTGAAAATGACCGCATTGTAAAGTGGTGAGGACTGTTATCCGGGAATATGTTTTATTCCCTTCGTGGGAGTATTCTAACATGAAAATTAAAAAAGAAATAAAGATGAAGGAGAAGGTTACAACATTTACAATAATAAGGAATAAAAATAATCCATAGGTCCACAAATAAAATCAGAAAAAGATGAAGCAGACAATGTCTAGGAACTCATAGGCTTACCCTTTTGGTGTGAATCCATTTCGGTGTATCCGTTCGATCCCCAAGAGCGTTCCTCGTTCGTTTTGATTTAATTGTAGTTTAATTGGAAAATAAATGTTTATTTATCTAATAGATAATCAGACTCGGGTTGTAAATTTGTTTTAGACCCGAGAATATCTGAGGATTTAAGAAGAAATAGTAGATGAAGAATGAATTGAAAATAATTAAAAATTGGGATCCAAATGTGTTTTCAATCAAGGAAAATATTAGAAGAAAAAGAAAATATTTTTATAGTGTTTGTCCGTGTTTTTCTTTCTAAAAAGAAGGATTTTTCTTTGAAATTTTCGAGCCCCTTTCAATCCAAAAATGTCCGACTATTTATAGAAAAAAAACTTGGCAAATCCAAAAAAGGCAAAAAAGTTTGGCGAGGCTCGCCAAACTTGTTGGCGAGCTCACCAACCTCTTTGGCGAGGTTCGCCAGACCCTTGGCGATCCTCGTCAGGTCCTAGCATGGTTCGCCAGGCCCTTGGCGAGGTTTGTCAGGCCTTCTGGCTAGCCGTGCCTCTCCAAATATAGGCGAGGCAGGCTCCGGATTTGGTTTTCGGTGGTGTTGTCGAATTTTTTTATGTATTTTTATATTTTTTAGTTAATTTCTGAATTAAACGAGAAAAATTTTAAAAAATCCTTTTAAATTCAGGGACGAGAAAGACTCCCATTCGAAGATCGTCGGACGGTCGAAAAATGTGTGATTCGAGGATAAATATCCCGAAAAGCCGTTATCATTGAATGCGCGAGCTGGTACAAAATCCCGTACTCACAACTGCCCCTCATGTGATCATCTCTGGTTGTATAACCAGTATGATCACACGAAATGAGCGTAGGGATACAGAGAATACCTGACCAGTGCGGCTGGTGATTTCTTTGTCCTTGATTATTGATGACATGGGCTTTTTCACCGTGTCTTCATAGGGTTGTCCGTTTCCTTCTTCGGAATCCCTTGGTGCTTAATGCCCCTTGTGGGTGGGTCGACCATTTCTTTTGCGGCGTCCCTTTGGTGGTCAGCAACGGTTCCATTCTTCGGTTGTGATCATTGTGTATCACTTGTTATGGTTGTAGATAGGTTCCTGAATCTATTTTAACAGCGTCTCTGATTTGTTTCCTGAGACAAGTTAGAGAAAAGTATAATGTTAATATAATTTATTATGCATGTTTTAATTATTTGATTGAGTTTGGCGAAGCAAAAATTTTTGCCCCTTCAATCAAAAATTAAAACATGAGGAATAAATGAGTTTAATAAGAAATTCGGGGATGTCCCGAAAACCGCTCCATTGTTTAGGAGGCTTTTGCAATGTTGAATTTTAGGCTTAAGTGTGCCTTCGTCTTGCTTGTAGGTTCTTCATGTGGAGGTGGAGTTTCTTGTTTATCGGGACAGTGTTGCCCCAGTTCAGCATTGTCTTTACTTAAAAGTGTCATGATGTAAATGTAATGTATGCATGTTTTTATGCATGAACAATATTTATCATATGATGTATGTAGGCATCGTGTGCTTCATCCATTGAGGAGCCTTCTCTTGTGCTGGTGCATGGTTGCCCCTAGAGTTTGTCTTGTTGGGGATTCCATTGATGACTTCCTCAAAGCGACGACCATGGGTTCGTTGAATCAGATTCGAGTTCAAAAGCTTGGATCTGGTTTGAGGAAATTCTAGATTAGTCGTTGATCCCGTATTGTATCGGTGATGATCGCTTGGAAGCCGTTTACCTGAAGTGTTGGAGGTATGTACAGTTCTGAGGAGGAGATGATGAATGTGATATTTCTTTGGTTCTAATTTCCGCATAGATCGTCCTTGCGGGATCGAACCATGTCTTAATTTTTGCATGGACCACCCTTTCAGGTTTTCAATCCAGTAGACTTATTTTTCTTTATTTTATTCTTTATTTGTTCATTTTTTGGATGTTTACTTGCGATATTCTACCATTGGCATGCAAGCAATCAAAATAAGCATATACATAAAGCTTCAACAGAGATGATAATTCATTGATGAACTTAACAGGTGTATAAATTTTTTAAATGATTTGACTCATGCCATTGATTAGCCCTCTCAGGTTTTCTAACCAATGTGGTTCTCTCGATGTCCTAAATTTTGCCTGAGCTTCCCTTTTCGGGTTTTCAACTCAGTGGACTATTCTTTTTCTTTTTTGAAAAGAAGCCCTAATTTTTGCTCAACTAACCAAGTGCTAATTGACATGCTAAATACAAATTTATTTTTTTGGTGGTGCTACTTTTTATTGATTTATTTCTTTTACATATGCGTGATAGCAATTGTGTAAGACTTGGTAGATTAGGTAGATCAGTCGTCGTCCATGTCCACGACTTCAATTGTTGTCTCGTTTAGCATGTTTGATCGATTGCTGTATGTGATGATGGGTCTTGATCATTGGCATTTCCTTTGATGGTGTGATGATTGCCCCATAAATAGTAGCGGGCCATGTGAAGGAACTGGCTACGTGTTCAATGGTCTGACTCCTTTTTATCTTAGCATTGACTTCTGTTTAATTGTCCCTTGAATGGTGGTGATCCGTGTGATGGAGTTGTTGACGTGTTCAAAGATCTGACTCCTTTTTTGTGACATTGCACCGGTTGTTTGATTTAATGAATGGTGGTGATGGAGTTGTTGACGTGTTCAATGATCTGACTCCTTCTTTGTGACATTACACCGGTTGTTTGGTCTTATGAATGGTTGTGACGGAGTTGTTGACGTGTTCAATGATCTGACTCCTTCTTTGTGGCATTGTGCCGGTTGACATATTCAACAATCTGGCTCCTTCTTTGTGACATTGCGCCAGTTGTTTGGTCCCAACTTGCTTATTCTAGCTCCAATCATTTTGATCTTTGCGTGCTTCGTTCTCTTGATTGAGTCAGTGGACGTTTCGTGCTTGGAGATCTTTTTATTGATCTTTCGTCCTTGTATGATGAGGCAATTGCTATCACGCGTTGTCTAAGTACATGTATTTATCTCTCACATTCTCTCAAGAGTCAAATCATTTGAATTTATTGTGGGGAATCCATTTATTCCCAAATTAATTTCATGAAATGATGTGTCACGTGTGCTAATAACATTATGTATATGTTTATGAGAATGCGTGATGTCATTAATAAAATATCAAGCAAATAAACAAAGTTCAAAAATTATTCAAAAGCCACATGGGCAAAGTAGCTGAAAGCTAAATTATTACATAATCATTCATCACGGGTTAGTTCCCCCCATAGGTGTCCATAGATTCGAAGTGCTCCATCTGCTCAACCTTCTAGCTAGAGAAGCTATCAAATCTTAATTTGTTTCTGTATGGTGGCAGTGCGCCGTCCAGTAGCTTTGTTATCATCTCCGGTAGGGTCAAACGAGTTTGCAGCCTGACTTGTGTAGCCATCCAACGCGTATAGTAGGATTTAAATCTTTCACCCTGCCATTTCCTTATAGCCTCCAAATGTTGCATTGTGGTTTCCATTTGAGAGTTGAAACCATAATGCCCCAGCATAACTTGAGCAAGGCTATTCCAAACAGTAGCTATGTTCAGCGAAATTTGGTTGTACCATTCATTGACTGGATGGCCCAAAGTGATGACGAAGAGCTTAGCCATCATCTGTTCGCTAACCTTTAAGGCTCTCATCACCATTTGATAATTCGTCAAGTGAGCACGCTGGTCGCCAGATCCTACGTACTTCTCAAATTGGGGCATTGTAAAGTTTGGAGGTAGGCTGTCTTCATCCCCGATTATTGGTTGTGCGAGTTATGTGTTCCTTAGGTGGCGACTGTGAGTTACCAAGAATTTTTTGCCATAGTTCCGCCATGGCAGGTTATTGGAGGATGGCGTTCCCAGTGTTTGGATAGAAACCATAATGCCCCTAGGGATATGCCGTAAAATTGGGTAGTTGAGGTGCCTGGAACTATGAGGCAACTGAAGTACTCTAGGAGGGAATAGGTTGTTGGGTCATTCATTGGTAGAGAGGCCTTGGTGCAAATGCTGGCTAAATAGGATGACTTTGTCCTGCCTCAAACTGGTAATAGGCAGTAGAAGGTAGAAGCATCATGTGTGAGGTGGGAGGTTCCCCTACCTCAAGCCATCTAGTTGGATTGTCATTGTTAAGGGTGACCTCCGGATTGGATACTGCAATCTGAGCCCTCCCGACGTGCTGGCGAATGAGCGATGCTAGCTGTTCGCTGTTGGTAAAGGCATTCATGGCAGCTGCAATCTTGGCGCTCACTGATGATTGATGTGAATTTTATCCTGTAAGGACAGGGTGATCCTCCCCCGTACCTTCTCCTTGTGGATTGGCCATGAATGACGTACGTCGAACTGAATCTGAGTCTGAACCCTAGTCCTCACTTGAGTCGGTGTACGGAACCCCCTCCAGATTGGCCATGATTGGAGAAACATGGACCAGGCGACGAGCAGGCCTCTTCCAAGCTCCTTTGATATACGAGCAAAAGATTAGACCGTGCATGTAAGATTTGTGACATGACTCGTGATGCGAGGGATGCGTGAGATGTTTATTGTTATGGCTACATTCACAAAGGAGTTAGCATGCCATGATGTGAAATAACATGTATGTCAATCCATTTGAAATAAACAAGTTAGTCGTTAGGTAAAAGTGAAAACATGTGGAAATGAAAATCCAACATCGGGGGTTGGTTTTGAGACTTGTACAATGTCTGTGTGACATCGTAACATGAGTGAGATGACTAAGTTACCTATGTAGTAATAGGTCAATGGTTTGAGGTTTTGTATTATGACTAGGTCTCATAGAATGTGGAGGTCAAAATTTTTTAGGGTAAGCGGTATGACATACCCTAATAAAATAAAAACAAATACCATATGTAACTACCTAATGAATGATTTGGTTATTTTGCCCAATTAGGGCAGAGTTTTTGGATACCTATGTGGTCATAACTATTTGAGGGTATGTGGTGATATGTGAATTATTGCCTAGTGTCGGTGAATGATTCGGGTATGAAGCGTATACCCTTGAAGATTTGGTAAGGTAAGACTTTTGAAGTAAGTTCATCTCATGTGGGCTTAGGTTATGACATCAACTGGGATATCCTTTAATGTGGGGAATATGGTTTTGGGGAGGTACTTGCCCCGTTTGGGCTTTTGGTGTGTATAATTACCCTGGAAGGGCTGTGGGTTGGATGTTGAGTGGACATATCAAAGGTAATGTGTGGGATATATTATCGCCCCTTGTGGGCTAGGTGTCGGATGTCAAGTGGACATCACACAATAAAAGAAAGATTTGTTTACCATGTACAGGCTAATAGCGGGATGTCAAGTGGACATCTCACTGAAAAGGGGTAAGTGATGTTCCTAAGTGGTTTTGTGTTGTCCTAGGGTGAGATGATCTATAGTGTCAACTGTGCCTAAGTGTATGTGATATTGGTTTGGTATCGTGATATGTACATTTAATATCATGAGTGTGTGCGTTCAAGTGTCTGCACAAAAATTCATGGTTAGCATGACATTTGTTCAGTGGCAAATTGAAAGTGGTATACACATAGCACATAGCATGCAACGTCCAAACTTCCAGCCATAAAAATCCTGAGTGTAGGATTTTTGGTTAGTCTCTATCCTAAGTTTGGTTCATCTTAGTACCATGAAGATACTAAGGAGCGCACCTGCAAGAAAATATAATGCATGGTCGTTTGTTGGGTAACACCCTAGGGAAAATGCCTATGGGTAAATACATGAGGGTTTGTAAATGGGTTGTTGATGTAGAAGGTTCTTGTTGCACTGAAATATACTCTAAGCCTCTCCCAAAATGGGTTGAGGGAGGTACATGCGATATGGCAACAAGTGCTCCACCCGCTCAAGTACTATCTTTTCTCAGGGAGGCAGATCAGTACCGGAGAGAGTTTCGCGGTAATAAGGGTACCTTACTCTTATGGGCAAATCCCTTCTATTGCAATGCGTTTATTTATGAATATGTTATAATTAAGAGAAAACATAATAACGTGATTAATAATTTTCAGCACTTATCCAAAATCTAAAACCTTTGAAAAAACAAGTTTTTAGAAAAAATCCCCAGTGGAGTCGCCATTGTGAGCGGACGACATGGAGCGGTGGGCCGATAGCGCGCAGAGATGAGAGGCGCGGTCCACCGGGGTGTTTGAAAAAGTGCACCAGGTCAGGGACCCGAGAAAGGCTTTGAAAGAGAGGAAACGAAAACATTTTTTAGATTACTTCAAACCTGAATCCGCTGTCTCTTAGTGTGGAGTCGCCACCTGGATTAGCTCTTTCCAGGAATTAGAGTCCTGTGAGGCTTAACGTCCGGGGGATGGCCCACTAAGACACAGAGATTTGGGTCCGAGATAAGTTGCTTATTTCTTAAGTGATCACATTATATTACATCTATAAAAAACCGTATTTTCTTAATTGTGCATATTCGCACTTAGGTCCTTTTTGGAGTTTATGTGCATGATTCACGTATAGAAAAAGTAGTAAATCCATCCACAAAGAAATAAATAAATGCAGAAAGTAAATACGGAAAAGTAAAGATTACAAATTACAAAACTCAAGTGATGCAACCGCCCGCCTAATATATTAATTACAATTCCCGTAAAAATATTTGCAATACCAAAAGGAAAATAAATCCTAGGCATACATCTAACCTGCATCCATAAAGGTTAGCACGAGATATGGCACATATGTTCGATTTGATTTTAGCGAGCACCGTGTAGCCTAATTAAAACATCGATGGTTTAAGTTGTTATTTTAATTAAAAATGGTTCATTTTTATTTACACGTATATTTGGCAATTTTATTAGTGAAAATGACCGCATGACAAAGTGGTGAGGACTATTATCCGGGAATATGTTTTATTCCCTTCGTGGAGGTATTCTAACATGAAAATTAAAAAAAGAAATGAAAGATGAAGGAGAAGGTTACAACATTTACAATAATAAGGAATAAAAATAATCCACAGGTCCACAAATAAAATCAGAAAAAGATGAAGTAGACGATGAGTGCGGAATTCACAATTCTAGGAACTCAGAGGCTTACCCTTTCGGCGTATCCGTTCGATCCCCAAGAGCGTTCCTCGTTCGTTTTGATTTAATTGTAGTTTAATTGGAAAATAAATGTTTATTTATCCAATAGATTATCAGACTCGGGTTGTAAATTTGTTTTAGACCCAAGAATATCTGAGGATTTAAGAAGAAATAGTAGATGAAGAATGATTTGAAAATAATTAAAAGTTGGGATCCAAATGTGTTTTGAATCCAAGAAAATATTAGAAGAAAAAGAAAATATTTTTATAGTGTTTGTATGTGTTTTTCTTTCTGAAAAGAAGGATTTTTCTCTGAAATTTCGAACCCCTTTCAATCCAAAAATGTCCGACTATTTATAGAAAAAAAACTCGGCAAATCCAAAAAAGGCAAAAAAGTTTGGCGGGGTCGCCAAAAAGTTTGGTGACCTAACCAAACTTGTTGGCGAGCTTGCCAGAGAGGCTGGAGAACTAGCCAACCTCTTTGGCGAGGCTGCCTCGCCAGATAGTTTGGCGAGCCTCGCCAGGGATCTGGCGAACTCGCTAGGGCATGGTAAGGTTTGCCAAGCCTTTTGGTGAGCCGTGCCTCACCAAATATAGGTGAAGCAGGTTTCGAATCCGGTTTTCGATGGCGTTTTCGAATTTTTTGTGTATTTTTATATTTTTTAGTTAATTTCTGAATTAAAGGAGAAAAATTTAGAAAAATCTTTTTAAATTCAGAGATGAGGAAGACTCCCATTCGAAGATCATCGGACAGTTGAAAAATATGTGATTCGAGGATAAATATCCCGAAAAGCCGTTATCATTGAACGTGCGAGCTGATACAAAATCCCGTGCTCACAATAATCTTCAATTACGCTTCCATAACAATGATTCTAGGAACCATTTGTATTGATAGTATTTGTAGTGATGTGTATATCTTAACATCCCCAATTCTAGTTTCCATGAGTGCTTGAATCTTATCTTGCATTAGGTTGATCTTGTCTACTAGGACATTTAGATTCTTATAAAAGTAAATCCAATTTTAAGATCCACTAAAGAACTTGAATCCGGAAATAGCTTGCCCATAACTGAGGTTATTGTTTTCTATGATTCTTTGACTATGTCCTCTGTATTTTCCTTGATAGTGGTGCAAGATGAGTTGAATTTTATATCCATTTCAGTTAAGTTCACAACAAGATTTTCCACTTTCTTGACCACATCATCAAGCTTCTTATCATATACTAACATAACATCCAACATCTTTTCCATTATACTGCACATGTTGTGTTGCACATCATATTTGAGTCAAGCTTATCCAAAATAACCTTGAGGAGTTTATTAGTGATGTTCAAGATCATAGCTTGTTCCTCACCAAACTTGTATAACCGATTCACATGGTTAGCCGGTACAACATGGATGTTGTTAAGCTGTAATGCTGCATTGTCAACACTACTCTTTACTCTTCTTGGCACTACGTTGGGGATGACATAGGAGGTGGGAATAGTGGAGATTGCTGCATTCAGTTGAGGTGCATAATCAGCCAGACCATTGATGATTATTGCTAATTTTTTAACTAAGCTCTTGGCACTCTCCTTGGTAAGATGGTTTCTAATGATAAACAAGCTCCCTTGATTTAGCCCTCACAATCTCTCTTGTCTTATCCAAGATGGAAGAATAATATGTATCCTCTTGGACCTGATTACTTCTGGTAAGGGTTTCTTGCTTGGCGATAAAATTTACCTCAAGACAACTTACATCTTTAGTTGTTTCCTCTTGAGTGTAGTTCTCAGTTTGAGGAACTTCCTGAATCAAAGAGATGGAAGAAAAACAATAGTTTCATTTACAATTGGGGTTGATTGAGACTTGTTGGGAGAGGGAATGAGTGAAGTTGTAGCAATTAGAGGTGGTGAAGAAGGTTTGGTTCTTTGTTTGGGAGAATTTGGTAAAGAAGTAGAGATGGAAGGTGTAGGTGTAGGGGAAGGAATTTTAGGTGCCTATTGGTTAGTTGTTTAATCCAAGGATGGATCAGATTCAGGTAACTCAGCTTGTTGAATGTGAATGGGTGAAGTTGAAGCTTCCTCAAGACCTGTCAATTCTTGAATCTTGTCATGGCTAATTTCTTCCAGCTCATCATCACTTGCAATAAGCTTGAGAGTTCTCCTAGCTCTTTTGGGAGAACCTCTCTTTTATTGGGTACCCTTAAGCTTCTTCTAAGCTTGAATAAATGAAGTCACAACTTTAGGGTCCACTTGAGCAAGTTTTCTCTTCTTCTTTCTTATCTCCTCTAAAATCTTAGAAGCTGTCACCTTTTGGAATTTTGCAACAAACTCCGGATTAGGAGAAGGAAAATTTATTGCATCAATTTCCTCCTCTTTATTTATTGCCTTAGCCTTTATTTCCCTTTCTTCTCTAATTTTGAGCTTAATCTTCTTCTTAGGAACCACAGCCTTCTTCCTCTTCGCTGGGTCGGCCTTCTTCTTTACTTGCTTAGCTATTGAACTCATTGTAGCCTTAGTCTTCTTCAAATGCTCCTTGATAGGAAGCTCATCTTCAGTTTCTTTATCAGGCTCCTCAACTTCATCAATCTCTGAGTTCATCTCTTCCTTAAGCACATATTCTACTACCACTATAGGTAGCACTTTGACCTTCTTCAAATTGATATCTTCAATCTTGGTGTATCTAGAGTGCATAGTAGAGTAGTGTAGGGCATGAAAGTTCCCTAGTTCAAAGATCTTCCTCATTAGAATCAAGCATTTGCCCCTTGCTCTTTCATAACCTTTAACATTAATCATAAGGGCCTTCACTATAGCTGTAGTGAGATAGCCATAATGGAACATGGTAGTCACCTTGATGAGATGGTGGAGAATCAAAATATGCATGTTTAACTATTTATCATTCACCATGTGATAAATGATGCATCTCTCAAACTTGGTGCAGCTAGAGAGAGAACCCATCTTGAGCAAGAGACATTTTACCAAAATCTCATGGCAAGCCCTTGCCTTCCATGTCATTCTAGAAGCTTTAATTTCTCCAAAGCCATAATCTCCTAGCAATTCCCATTCTTTTGGGATATCCACATTCTCCCCATCTCCATTCTTATGGAACTTAATTCCCTTCAAAAAAACTTCTTGAGAATGCTTCCAATCAGTTTAGCAGAGATCAAGTAGGACTTTCCATCAAACTCTGTTACTAGAATATCAGGAAATCCTTCAATGGTGTAGAGGTTGGTGTAGAAGCTCTTCATTATGGCCTTGATAGCAGGTCCATCGAGGCATAAGAAATTCCTTATGTTTTGTTCCTTTATCAACCTCTTCTAGGTGTCATTCTTCAAAAGTTCATTGTAATCCACCTCATACACATGGCCAAACTCCCTCTCTGTAATACCTCATTTTGTTAGGGTAAAAAAAGTCCTTTGTGGTTCTTAGTGTCGCCAATGATGTTGATGTACATATTTCTCTGTGATTTGTCCTTGAGGATCAATTGGTACTCGTCTAGAGATGCTTCTTGAGTTAAAGACGCCATTTGTAGTTTAAAATTTGAGTAGAGAGAAAATTAGGAATTTAAAAGAGAGAAAAATGTTTGCACTTCAAAAGTAGGTGAACTCTTTCTCTAGCCTAAGTCTCATTTATATAGCCACAATAGCTGCAAAATAGTACGCGTCTTCTCCATAAGCAAAGATAAAAAAAGTACAGTAAGATTGAACAAAGATATTAAATGACTTAGGTACATAATTTGCCCCCTCAAGTTGGCAGAAAAAGTCATATGTCACCCCAACCTTTCAAATGTGCAACTTTGCACCCTCAGGTTGAAAAAACCATATAAACTAACCCCGCAATTGGAAAAACCATATGAAGTAACCCCGCAATGATGAGTTGGCATAGGTTGACATTTGAAGGAGAGTGGGTTAAATGTTTGACCCAAAAATCTTATAAGAAATTATAAAATATTAATATTCACCTCATTTTCCATTAAATAAATAGTTTAAATTATTTCCTCAAAACTCACTATTTCTTTTCACCTCATAATCCAACCGTCCACAAACCTTCATAGTCTACGTGTCAAAATTACCAAAGCCACCCTCTTCTCCTCCCTCCATTACTGGTATAATCAAAATCCTCAAATCCCTCTCCCTCTTCTTTGTCACAATCTCGAAATTCTCTACATTCATCAAATTCCTCAATAAATTCTTTACTCACCTCTCCTCTGATCAAGCTTCGTCACTCCTCCGTATCACCAACATGATCTCCGTCGTCCCTAAGCAGATGCGTCAGCTCCACACCACTCATACCCCTCATTTCTTAGGTCTTTCTTCTGGTTTCGGCCTCTAGCCAACGATGCTTATGGGAAGGACATTATTATTGGTGTTCTCGATATGCGAACATAGTTTGGGAGGAGGTTCTTTAATAGTGGTCAGAGGTGAAGAAGGAGGAGGAGGGACGAGATTAATAATTTCATTCTGTTGATTTTTATCAAGTAACTAGAGAGCGAATTTTTTATTGTGGATTTGGTTCAATCTATTTGTGTTTTTAATGAATTTGTAATTGTGGATTTATGAACCGTGAATTTGGATGCATGGTGTGTTTTCAATTGAAGATGCGTTAAGAATGAATATTGAATTTGGATTTTTTTATTTATGGGATGAATTTGGGTTGAGTTTGGCTTTTTGGGATGAAGATTAGTTTAAGTATTTTTTTATTGTTCATGACATGTGTAAAAAATCTATTGGTTTGACTTTTTTGTTTTTGGTTCTTAGACTCTTAGCGTGAGTGTATGTCACTCTCCGACTTTAGAGTGAGCAAGTCCGCTTCAGAGGATTAAGTTATTCACTTTTGCCAATTTTAGGGTGCAAACTTGCACATGTAAAAATTTGGGATGACATATGAATTTTTTGTATCAATTTTGGAATGCAAACTATGTATTAGGCCAATTCAAAAACTCTAAAAACGTGACATTTTAACTTTAACTGTGAGAAACTTAAACAAATGGGGTTTACCTAGCTTAATAAATACATGTTACTTCAAACAAGTCGGCACTAATTTGATTTAACTTTGGACAATTAGCTATTTTTTGGAAATTTCATCCAATTGGATTTATCATGCTAATTAGCTCCCTGGAAGTATTTGTTCTCAAGGTTTTGACTCTACTAATTTTGAGGGGTTATATTCTATAAAGCTACCAAAAACCTTGTTCCCCACTCTTCTACCGATAAGTTAAAAGTTCAAAATACGAATATGTATTGTCAGTACCGCTTATCAAAATAGAAAAATGGTGACCACTGCAAGTATACAATTACGATGTAGTTTTAAAAGATATCGATCCCACAGGGAAGGAACCAGTTCTAAAGATCAACAAGAGGAATGGAACGAAAGAAAATAATGTAATTTATTTTGGAGGATTGGAATGATGGATGGATAGATAAATGTATGAAAGATTAGGGAAGATAAAAAGTATATAGATATTCCCTACGAACGAGTATTGCAAAGAAAACATGCAAAATCATCAAAGATATTACGTACTCTAGATTAATTTAACAGATTCGGTTCTAGACATTCAGATATTCAATCATTCACCGTAGAGCAACACATGAAATGACTTTTCTAAATCTAGTGCAAACGAATTAAGATGATTATATAAACCTGGATAACAATATTACTATACTTAGTACGGGTCTCTCTCACATAGCTAAATTTAGCAAGTTACCATTCCAAAAATGTTGGCTCACTAAACAGCATTATAATCACAGATCCAGTGATTATACACAATCTCGTTAACCCCGAAACTACTCTGAAAGTTAACTCAAAAGCATATAACTTGATTAATATAAAAGACTCAACATGAAATATATATTATGACACATAGGCATATCATAAACTTCTAAATAGAAAGTATAAGTAGAAAGCAAAGCAAAGTTGTAAGGTATGCAAGTGAAAGCGAAAGTTGATCAAACTGTATCCACTCTTTAATGGGAGTTGTCAATTCCCGCAATTCCTGAGTCTGCTTTGAATTCAGTCTCTACCCGTGCAGAACCTCCGCTAGGATGTTTTTCTTTGTGAATATCGAATAAACAAATATTGAATAACGAAAACTTTTATTGATAAGTGATTTGCAATTACACTTATACAACAAACGCTCGAATATGTAGAGAAATCTAGTGATTGAAATAAGGTTCGAATCACTTATACATTTTCTCGTTAACACTTATGAGCATAGCGAAATCTAGATATTTTTACTCTCTATCTATGCGACACACTTATCATTCATGCCCCACTACATAATCCACCATACCATTGCCCACTCTCTCCACTAATTGGTGGGTTTTGAAGCCTATTTATAGAGCACGAAGGGTTGCGTCTATCTAAACGAAGAGTCGTGTCCATTGGCGAAGAATTACACCACTTCATTGTTATTGGTTGAAGTGGTTTGATCTTATCCATAATGGAAAGGCACCTTATCATGATTGGTTGACTTCTAAAAGGTGTCTTTTCATTGGGTAGTTGATGGTGGTTGATTGTTCTTATCTGGCGGTTGAAAGAAGAGAAGAGTTGACCAAAAAATCATCAAGGTCGAAACCACGAATGATTGTCATGATCGTGAATACTTGGTTGGCAACTTTCTGGTGTGAAAGTTAACAAGTCACGACCACGATATGTGTATCACGATCGTGACATGCCTTTTTCACATGATTCCTCTTTACTATTTTTACCGATCTTTGACATTTTCGATCCTTTGCCAATTCCTTAAGTTCCACACATCTCTTTTCACCTTTTTCATTCTTTTTTCATAGATTTCCAACTTTAATCATTTTACTTCCAAGATTTACCTACTACCTGCATTTCATAAAAAACAACTACATACCACGTGAAATCTTTTATATGAAGTATAAAAATGACTTACACTATAGTGTTTAGTGTGTAAAATTATCATGATAATAAGTGTAATTATACACTTATCAGTATTGAATTGCTCCTTTGTGAAAGGCTTTGTAAAAATGTCTGCATGATGCTCCTCTAATGGAACATAATCCAAATTGACATTTACTCTTAGCACATGATCTCTTATGAAGTGATGTCTATGATTCATCATGCCATGTTGCATTGGATTTTTTGATAGGTCAATGGAGCTTTTGTTATAGCACATAACTTTGAGGCATTTAGACTTTATACCATAATCTTTCAATTTCTTCTTAATCCATAATAGTTGTGCTATGCAACATCTTACTGCCATGTACTGAGCTTTTGCAATACTCAGCAAGATAGAAGATTTCTTCTTATTGTACCATGATACAAGGCATTCTCTAAGGAAATGACTTCCTCTTGTGGTTCTTTTCCTATCAAGCTTCTCCCTGCCATAGTCAGCATCTACATATCCTCTAGGAGTGAAATCCAATCTATTTAGATATTATAGCTCTACATCAATAGATCCTTGAAAATACTAGAGACTTCTTTTAACAATTGCTAAGTGAGAATTTCTATGGTCATCTTGATAATGTGCACAATAACATACAGAGTATTAAATATCAGGCCTACTAGCAGTTAAGTAAAGAATTGAAGCAATAATACCTATGTAGAACTTACTATCTATAGTCTTACTAGCCTCATTCTTACTCAAGATAGTGTCTATAGCCATGGGAGTTTACATGGATTTGAATGCTCCATATAAACTTCTTTAGGACTTTCTTGGCATACTTTGCTTAACTAATGAAGATTTTATCATCACTTTGCTTGATTTGCAATCCAAGGAAAAGTTGAGCTCTCCCATCATTGACATTTCAAACTCATTTTTCATCTACTTGCTAAAATCATTGCAAAGTCTTTCATCAGTTGCTACAAATATGATAGCATCAACATATATTTGGACGAGCAACACATCTTCTTTTCTTCGCTTCATGAATAGAGTTGTATTTGATTTTCCTCTTTTTGTAGCCTTTATTGAGTAAGAATATGGTCAGCCTCTCATATCAAGCATGAGGTGCTTCCTTCAATCCATATAAAGCTTTCTTCAGCTTGTACACATGCTTAGGATTCTTGGCATCTCAAATCCAAGAGGTTGATGCACATAAACCTCCTCTTGAATGAAACCATTCAAGAATGAACTTTTCACATCCATTTAAAATATTTAAAATTCATATGGGAAACGAAAGAACACAAAATTTTGAGAGCTTCAAACCTTGCTACAGGTGCATAGGTCTTGTCGTAATCAATCCCTTCTTGTTGATTGTAGCCTTGTGCAACAAACCTAGCCTTGTTTCTCACAACATGACCATATTCATCTAGCTTGTTCTTGAAAACTCACTTAGTTCCAATGATTGATTTTTCTTTGGTCTTTGGTACTAGATCCCAAACATCATTGCTCTTGAATTGGTCTAGTTCTTCTTGCATCACGATCATCAAGTAATTATCACATTCTACATCTTCAAACTTCGTGGTTTCAATCAATGAGATGCAAGCTTAATGGCTCATCATTTTTTTGAGCTTACCTCGCAACATTACATGATTATGAACATCATCAATAATGCTTTCAATTGGGCGATTATGATGAATTCTAATCTCTCTTGGAAAATTCGGATCTACAACAAAAATCTCCATATTGGATTGTTGAGGTTGTGATTGATCTTCTTCATTGAAGTTAATTAAAAGATTTTCATTAGCTTTAAATTCCTCGGTATTTTTCTCTTATGCTGAGTTGGGTATCATAGAGAGTGGCATGTTGAGTTGATTTTCTACTTGGTTCACTCCTTCTTCATCAACATTAGAGGTAAATCTACTTCAATTTTTAGTTTCATCGAAATCCACATGCATGGACTCCTCCAAAATATCGATTTTCTTGACATACATTCTCTATGCTCTACTTTTAGTTGAGTGACCCAAAAAGTTACCTTCATCTTCCTCAGGATCAAACTTTCCTAGTTGCTCCTTGGTATTTAAAATGAAACACCTACAGCTAAATGATCTTAGATGATCAATCTTAGGCTTGCCCCCTGGCCAAAGCTCATAGGGTGTTTTCTCTAAAATTGGGCGAAATATAACCCGATTAAGGATATAACAGGCTACATTAACAACTTCTCCCAAAAGCTACTTTGGTAGATTATTATCACTCAACAAATGGATCAAGCCATCTTGACTATGGATCAGTTCTTCCTTTCTACAACCCCATTTTGTTGAGGCATATGGGGAGCAGAAAAGTTGTGGTCAATACCATGTGTTGAATAGAATTCTTTGAAATGGAAGTTCTTAATCACTTTAGATTCCACTGATTTGAATTCTTAGTTTGTTCATTATTCAATTACTGAATTTGATAAAAGAATCAAGGTTTCATCTTTGCTACTGAGCAAGATTACCCAAGTGAATCTCGTGAAGTCATCCACTACAACTAAGGAAAACCTCTTTTAACCATACCCATGGGTTGAACGAGACCAAAAAAATCCAGGTGTAGGAGCTCCAACAATCTTTAGGTTACCATGTTTTTAATTAATCAAAATAATTTTCTAGCCTGCTTACCAAGTTAGCAAGTTGAGCAAAGTTTATCTTTTTCGAAGCTGATACTAGGTAAACCCACAACTAATTACTTTTTCGCTAGTTTGGATAGAATGTTCAAATTTATATGACCCAACATTATGTGTCAAAGCCATGAAATCTCATCCTTATATACAAGAGAATAGTAGAATCAGTCTTACAATCAATTACCAAGAAACTTGTTGAATCTAACATAATCTTTCTACCTTTGTCACACAGATGGGCTACGCTTAGCAAGTTGAACTTCAGTTCTTTGATAAGAGAAACCTCTTCAATTAAAGGATAAACTCCCAATGTGCCGCTTCCAACAATCTTTCCTTTTTGGTTATCTCTAAAGCTCAAACTTCATGGGTTCAAACAATGAGATGAAAACTTGATGGCTCATCATTTTGTTGAGCTGACCTCACAAAATTACATGATTATGAACATCAACAATAATGCTTTCAATTAGGTGATTGTGGTGAGTTCTAATCTCTCTTGGAAGATTCGAATCTGGAAAAGAAATCTCTATATTTGGTTGTTGAGGCTGTGCTTGATCTTCTTCATTGAAGTTGATTAAAAGATCTTCATTAGCTTTAACTTCCTCATTATTTTACTCTTGTGCTGAGTTGGGTAGCATAAAGAGTGGCATGCTAAGTTAATTTTCTACTTGGTTCACTCCTTCTTCATCAACATCAGAGGCAAATTTAGTTGAATTGTTAGTTTCATCGAAATCCACATGCATGGACTCCTCCAAAATATCAATTTGCTTGACATCTATTCTATATGCTCTACTTTTAGTTGAGTAACCCAAAAAGATACCTTCATCTTCCTTAGGATCAAACTTTCCTAGCTGCTCCTTGGTATTTAAAAAGAAAGACCTACAACTAAATGATCTTAGATGATCAATCTTAGGCTTGCCCCCTTGCCAAAGCTCATAGGGTGTTTTCTCTAAAATTGGGCGAATTAAAACCCGATTATGGATAAGAGGCTATGTTAACAACTTCTCCCAAAAATTACTTTGTTAGATTATTATCACTCAACATGGATCAAGCCATCTCGACTATGGATCAATTCTTCCTTTTTACAATCCCATTTTGTTGAGGCATATAAGGAGTAGAAAAGTTGTGGTTAATACCATGTGCTGAAAGAATTCTTTGAAATGGAAGTTCTTAAATTCACATCCATGATCACTTTAGATTCTACTGATTTAAATTATTAGTTCATTCATTATTCAGTTATTGAGTTTGATAAAAGACTCAAGGTTTCATCTTTGCTACTAAGCAAGATTACCCAAGTGAATCTCATGAAGTCATCCACTACAACCAAGGTAAACTTCTTTTAACCATACTCATGGCTTAAATGGGGCAAAAAAAATCCAGGAGTAGGAGCTCCAACAATCTCTAGGTTACAATTTTGTTACTTGATCAAAATAAATTTCTAGCCTGCTTACCAAGTTAACAAGCTAAACAAAGTCTATCTTTTTCGAAGTTGATACTAGGTAAACCCACAACTAATTACTTTTTGGCTAGTTTTGATAGAATGTTCAAATTTATATGACCCAACATTCTGTGTCTAAGCCATGAAATCTCATCCTTATATACAAGACAAACTTTAGTGGAGCTAGGGGATAAGTTAATCATATGGATGTTATTAACTCAAGGAGTAAAGAGAATAGTAGAATCAATCTTACAATAAATTACTAAGCAACTTGATGAATCTAACATAACCTTGCTACCTTTGTCCCAAAGCTAGGCTACGCTTATCAAGTTGAACTTCAGTTCGTTAACAAGAGAAACCTCTTCAATTGAAGGATAAACACCCATTATGTAGCTTCCAACAATCTTTCCTTCTTTCTTTTCTCTAAAGCTGACACTCCCATTTCTTTTACGCTCCAACGAGATGAAATGCTCTCATCTCTAGTCATATTCCTCGAGCAACCTTCATCCAAATACCTCATTTTAGAGTCATTAGCGGATGTCAGGCTCACTTGCAAAACAATTAAGACTTTTTAGGTACTCATACCTTTGGGTTAGGTCATCCCTTGTTAGCAATGCTTATTTTACTCTAGTCAAACTCATCATGATAACCATTTTTATACCTCCACAAGATAGTGGCATTTCTATGTTTCCCATTGAAACCACACGCCATTTTTTGCTTGGGCTGGCTCGCTTTCCTCTTTAGAAATATTTCTTTTCCTTATTACAGTTTTGAGTTTGGTTACTCAGAGCTAAGCTATTGGTTGGAGGAGGTACCCATACTTCTTTAAAAGATGTTAAATCATTTAACTCATCTAATTACTTAGTGAGCTTATTGATATTCCCCTAATGTTACTCAGATTTTTCATGCAGAAAGTAAATTTCAAGGGATAAGGAAGCAATAGTATCTTCCAGATCCTCACATCTCCTCACTAATTCTTTGATATTTATCCTTGATTAATTGGTCAGTTTTATAACCTAAAAGAGTACTTGGGTGAATTCTTCCATTGACAAAGGGAGATCAGAATTTTCCTCAACTTGGGTGCTTTTGCCTTTGTTACTCTCAACATTTGAGTCAATAGCGGAATTGTTGACATTAAAGGATGATGTTTTGCTTTCACCTCTTTCTCCCTCAATCTCCATCAAGAAGAGATTGGAAGAATCTTGAGCTTCTTCATTAGATGATGAAGATTCCTGAGTGTCACTCCACGTGTCTGCAAAGGCCTCGTTCTTCTTACCAAACTTCTTCTTGAATCTTTCTTTCTTAGATTTAGGCCAGTATTATTATATATGACCTTTCTCTTTATAGCCAATGCATTTGATATCTTTTTTGTATTCCTTCTTTGGTCCTTCCTCAGCTTTGCTTCTATGCTGAGTAGTTTTCTTCTTACTGGGAAATTTCTTCTTGTTGAATTTCCCATGAAGCGCTGGAACTTTCTTGTTAGAATCGCCATTTGTTTATTTGAGTCTTTCTCTGTGCTTTCATCAGATGAATCATCTTTGAGAATAATTACTCTGCTCTGCTTCTCATTTCCCTTACTTTTCTTTATATCATCATCGTATTTCCTCAAGGATATATCCTGAATTCACAAGGTGCCTATAAAGCTCATCATAGCTATAGAGCTTAAGATCATGAACCTCCTCGATCATGCTTTTCTTTGCATCCCACTCTTTGGTGAGACTTCTCAAGATTTTCTTCACCATCTCCTCTTTGATGACGTTCTTCCCCAATCACTTAATTTCATTGATGATGTTAACGAACTAGGTACTGATGGATTGAATACCTTCATTAGCACCCATCTAGAATAGCTCGTACTCCCTAATCATCAAATTTATCTTAGTATTCTTCACTTTATTACTCCCTTCATTGTTTACATCAAGCTTCCTCCATATTTCCTGTGCTATCTCGCATCCTAATACCTTGTTAAACTCATATTAGTGTAAGGCACAATGTAAGTAATTTATGGCTACCGCATTCTCTTTGAGAAGCTTGAGGCCATGGTCATCAAAATCTTCAGGATCGATAGAATATTGCTACCCATTCCTCATATTAGTAGAAATTCGAGGGCCTAGCTCAATGGCTAACCAAGCTTTGCCATTGAATGAAGTTTTTCATGTGATTTTTCAAAAATGAATTATGTTGGCCATCAAATAGGGGAGGTCTGATTATAGACATTCCTTTTTAAAGGAGTGTTGTCTGCTCGTGACTGGGAATATAAAAATCATTATTTTAAGTCATTTGGATCTTTATATTGAAGAGTGTGAAATCTTAAGTTGAGTAATCCTTTAATACCACTTATTTTTTCCTATAACTTATAGAATCGGTTAGGGGGGTGGATGCTGATTAAGCTTGTACTTTATAGATTTGAATTTCTTATCAAACTGAGTATAAATTGCAAACCACTCAACTTGAGCTAACATTGGTTTGGATACAAATTGTGTTGAGAAAATTCTTACTCAGGTCAGGATGGTTTTTCAAGTAATATAAATAAGAGAAGTGTGATGATGTATGAGCACAGCTGAAAAAGGTGAAAGATAAGAGTAAGGAAAGATTGCACCTTGATTTTATCCTGGTTCGGCCTTAGCCTACCTCTAGTCCTTGAATTCCTTTTCTGATCTTAAATCCATAAGTGTTCTTTCATTTAAATAGGCCGAGAAGCCTTTGACAGTGGGTAAATTTACAAACGAGCACCTTCCAAGCCTAACTACCTATCAACACAGTTTGAGTACCCTTCTTAAATTATTCTCACACAATTTATAATGAAATGTTCGCACAAACAAGATACACAACTTATACAATGTTAGTTCCTGTGGGCGGGCGACACGGAGCGGTGGGCCGAGAGCGCGTGGATTCATAGGTGCAGTCCACCGGGGTGTTTGAAAAAAAAGAAAGAGCACCGGGTCGGGGACCCGGAAGAAAAAGGTTTGAAAGAGAAAAAGGTGAAAACGTTTTAGATCGGTTCGAACCCGAATCCGCCGTCTCTCAGTGTGGAGTCGCCACTTGGATTAGCTCTTTCTAGGAATTAGAGTCCTGTGAGACTTAAAGTCCGAGGGACGGCGCACCAAGACACAGAGATTCGGGTCTGGGATAAGTTGCTTATTTCTTAAGTGATCACATTAAATTACATCTACAAAAAACTGTTTTCTTTTAATTATGCATATTCGCACTTAGGTTGTTTTTGGAGTTGATGTATTGCGAAATATAAACCATCCATAAAGCAGAAAAATAAACCATCCACAAAATAGTAAGTAAATGCGAAAAAGTAAAATTACAAGGCTTTCAAAAATCG